>PVKN010041104.1:0-10607 GCA_004027915.1 Capromys pilorides
GAGATTCTATCTTCACTTTCGTTCATACGGTTTTGCCAGCTTGTGATTGAGATTTTATATTATTGTGTATCTCTTTGATACTGTTTCAGGCGACTATTTCTCTCTTATATCGCTCAGTCATGGAATCCATCATTTTTCTATTCTCCTCTAATTTTTTATCAATGTCTTTTTTAATATTACTTAAGTCATTACAGTTATCCTTTCTTTTTCTATTTCAGAGGTTATTTCTGTTCTCATTTTCTCTCTACCTTTCTGGAGTTATTCTACTTTAGTCACTATTAATTTAGAAATGACTTTTTCAAGTTCAGAAATTATTTCTGATCTCATTCCCTCTATGCTTTTCTGCAGCTTTTTTTAACTTCAGTCTCTAGTACTTCAAAGATTTCTTGTTTAACTTCAGAGCTTACCTCCAATCCGAGTTCCTCTATAGGTTTCTGCATTTGTTTGTTTACTTCAGATGCTACGAATTCAGAGATTTTGGCTGTGATTCCCAATTTCTTGTATGGTAGTGACTCCTGTATTTGTTTCAGGTGGGCCTGGGATCTGAGATTGCATTTTGCTCTTTGTCTGTATCATTCTGAGTAGCTGTGATCTTCGGTGTAGCACTGCGTGCCCGCAAGTTGTTCTTTCAGACCGGGCTTGTAGAACTGCTGAGCTGCTTGTAGGCTAGGGGAGGGAGGTCTCACTCACCTCACAGATCTGGCACTGGGTGATAGGCTGCACTGGAGGTGGGCTAGAGGATGTCTCACGTGGCGGGCCTGGTGCTGGCGGTGGGCCTGAGGACCCTCACCTGGCGAGTCTGGCGCTGGCAGGCCTGACGCTGCCTGGTAGGTCTGGTGCTGCCTGGCGGGCCTGGTGCTGCTTGGTGGGCCTGAAGCTGCCTGGCGAGTTTGGCGCTGGCGGGCCTGTTGCTGCCTGATGATGTTAGGCTGTGCTGGCGGTGGGCCTGAGGACTCTCACCTGGTGAGTCTGTCTCCTCTCTCTCTTTTTAAATTTAAACTTCATTTGTTTATGTTATGGCTGGCTCAGCCTGCCCTGGGAGTGGGGCATGGTGCCAGGGATCAAACCACGGTCCCTGTGGTTGCCTAAGCAGGTGCTTTAGACTGCTGAGCTATCTCACAGGCTCAAGATTTCTGCCTCCTTAGTGCTGGGATTACAGGCGTGTGCCACCACGCCCAGACTCCATCACTGCCTCAGCACGCCTGAGGGCGGGGCCAGTGCGGCATGTGGTGCCAGGAACCGAACCCTGGCCTCTGCACTTACCTAAGCAAAGTTATACTGCTGGCCCTATCTCTCCTAATTTTCCCAAGGGATGAGTCAATGTTCAAGCGTGCCTACAAACACCCACAAACGTGCACACCTATTTCTGTTCATATGTAGGAAACAGTGTGAAATCTAGTCAGTATTCTTCCTTTGACCACTGTACTAATGTTTTCATGTAAAGTTCCTGAGAGGAAGACAGAGGTACCCCTTAAAATATCATTTACATGTAACAGTTCAAGTTCTTTTAAGTAACTGAAATTATCAATGTATTATTATTATTTTTTATGTGTTTGGTACAGGGTCTCACTAGGCAGCTCTGGTTCATAGTGACTCTCCTGTCTCAGCCTCCCAGCTCTGGGATTACAGGCATGTGTCACCATATGTGTACTTGTTTGCCAGCTCAGCAAACCTGGAGGCGAGGCCAGTATGGTATGTGGTGCCGGGGATTCAACCGTGGTCCTTGTGCTTGCTTAAGCAAATGCTTTAGTCTGCTAAGCTATCTTACTGGCCCTATCAATCTATCTGTAAGGAAGTAAGGGTTGCTGACTTGTTAGATTTACATTTCTCCACATTAAATGGCCAACAAGAGAGGAAAGTTAATCCAACTTTCATGGCATGAGGCATAATGAGGGAAAAGTTGCTTACAGAAAGTCTGGACATGGACCAAGTCCTAGCACTTGGGAGGATGAGGCAGGAGGACCATGAGTTCAATGCCTGCCTGGACTACATAGTGAGATTCTATTTCAAAAAATCAGTCTTACTTGGAAAAAAAATATTCATAGAAAAGAGACCAAAAGATGTGAAATCTATCCATCTATCTATCCATCTATCCATCTATCCATCTATCTATCTATCTGTCTATCTATCCATCTATCTCCATATCCCCCGCGGATTCAAATTAGGCCCTTGCACTTGCCAGGAAAGCACTTATTCTACTGAGCTACCTACCCAGCCATAGATTCTTTACTTTTCCGTATTTTTTCAAAATAAAAACCTCACCAAAAATAAAAATCATTTTTTGTGTGTGTCTCTGGGCTGGGAATCAAACCCAAGGTCTTGTGCATGCAAGGCAAACCCTGTACCACTGAGCCTCAGCTCAACAATTGTCCTTTAAAAGTTGACCTGTTTTTAGCTTTCCTTTGAGAATTCAGTTCCCTTTCCTGTTTCTAAAACATGCAAAGAATAAGCCTCTGAATCCTATGACTGACAATCAGGAAAAGGGACCCTGGGTTGGCCAACAATTCTGAGTAGCAATTGTCAGCACCCAGGGGCCAGGCTCCTGTGAGTTCCTTATACCCAGCCTGGTGCCACTGTCAAAAATGATGCCCACCAGGCTTGCCTCTGTCAGCGTAGCAGGTGGAGAAAAAGAGCAGGGGACTGGCCGAGAGTGGCCAGGGTCGGAGCTTCCCTCGGAAACCCGGGAGGCCATTTGTCTTCTTTACCAGCTCTCCTCCCCTACCCACTTATCCATCGTCATCCGTCATGACCTTTTCATGCTCCCACTTCTGACAGCTTCCAGATACAGTGAGTCAAACTTCACTGGAAGCAAACTATCACACCAACTGTCAAAGCAGAAAACATTGCCTGATTGCTGTCCTACATCAATGCCAGCATATAAATCCTTCCTTAACAAGACAGCTCAAAATAAACAAAACACAACTCTAATGTATATATAACTCTCCAGGGAAACTATTTGTGTGTGGCTTTTGAGTTATCACACGGGGACCCTCCTCTGTTTTAACTAGCCAAAAGATTTCCATAAAAGGAAATCAGCACCATATATCACCTTTCGCTAATGCAGATGGAGGAACTGCCACTTTGGGCAGCCTTGAGCTAGGTCCTTATGGTGCACTTACAACAGCTCTGCTGGGATGGCAGCAAGCATTAGCCCCTTTGGTATTTAAAGGCAGCAGTGCAGAGGTCAGGGACAGGGAATCTGACAGTCCCAAGTTGAAATAGCAACTTTCTTGCTCCCTAATGATGTGACTTTGAGCAAACTGTTAGTAAATGAAGATGCCAAATACACAGCTCCCGGCCTTGTGAGGATTAAAAAAAGGAATGAAAAGTGCTTGGGATACTGTCTAGTACACAGCTAGTGACTCTACTTCTTTCTAGTGACTGCTCTGGTACTCTCTGGAGTGAGGCACTGGTCTGAGGGATGTGGCATGCTCACGGACAAGGATCAGGATGCAGAGCTCAGGGAGGTGTAAGGGTGTGGACAAAGGTTGGACCTTGGAGACTCGCTCTACATGGGGAGGGGGGAGTCTGGGAAGCACCAGAACTACTCAGTACAACTGGCTAGCTGGGGAATCCAATGCTGGACTCCTAAAAATCCTCCCAATAACCTCCAGTCACCAAGTGCCACTGAGCGTGACTCTCCCTGCATCCTGGAAGACTGCATCAGGAAGAACATGCTGAGTGAGTGGAGCTGTGGACACATCTGTGCCCATCCTGCAAGTTCAGGACATTGTTAATTTGGTGATGAGGACTTCGTGAGGATGTCCCCTTTTCTGTTATCCTGGGTAAAGAAACTTCTTCCTTAGGGAGCCTGAACTTCCTCTGTAAAATGGGGATAACAAGCACCAACTCCCAGGAACAGGGGTCCGGTACAGTGCACACGCTACTTAGCACATGGTGGGCCAAGTATGAAGTCACAACTGACGGTGAACCCGCCTGGGAAGGCAAAATGGTGTATTTGTTCAGGGGAATCAAGCGAGCAACCTGTGAAGCTGTGGTTGAAGTCCAGCTCTAGCCAAGTCTAGAATGTGTCCCTACATGCCAGCTTCCAACTGCCCCAGAGGACAATGCTTGACTCTTGGGGAGGCATGCTCGCCCTAAGGCACACTGAAAAACTAACCCTCTAGGAAACTAAAATAACACTTGGGCAAGAATGAGGGCATTTAGCACTCATCTTCCAGTATTCCATTTCTTTGCTTAGACATCATGAGCTCTGGTGCACTCATCAATTTCCTACAATTCTGAATCTAAGACTACAAAGCCTCACTGTTGTTAAATCCTGGAGTAGCTTTGTATACAATTCCACAATCCTCTTGTCTTCAGGTTACCAAGAGCCTATGAAAGCCTGGAAAAGCCTCCGGGGAGTGCCACTGAACAACTCTTGGCCAGAGTGGATTTTGCTGACTATACACAGCCAATCGATAGCGTCTACAGAGCAGCCAGGGAAGTCTTTGAAACTTGCCTGAATTTACACACAGGATCAGACACACAGGCTGTTTGGGCTTAATGAGACCTCAGAGATCACCTAGTCTGGGGCTTTCATTTTCCATATGAAGATATTGAGGCTCAGGGCTGGGACGTGACTTTTGTCTGATGTCACCTATTAATGACAGAGCTATAACCATAATTCATACCTCCATTCAACCAGGCCAGGGCTTACACAGGCCAGTGCTCCTGCTTTGCTATGCATTTATGTTTGGGTAGTGGGTCTACTTACACACTGATCAAATGCATCACAGTATGAAAACCTCCCTCCAGCAATGTTAGGTACTCAAAATAGAGGACACAATCGTATTTTGGGGTACAATTAAAATGAAGCTCAGAAAAGGAGTCTTACTATCTTGCTATTAGTAAGATTGCTGGGGCTGAAGACCACTGCCTCTGATCGAGACTAACCATTCAAAACTGTCTGAGAACCGTAGGCAAAAGCTGCCAATGATCAGTAAGTGACTCAGTGATAGGTGGGACTGCACCTAGCCAGACTGCTATCCTTGGCACATGAACTAGACACGGCAGCCAAGAAATATGGCATGGTACTTGATACTTCTGATAAATAACTACTGTGATCAAAAGTATTACAATTGCACATATTAATTGTTTTATGAAGAGCTAATGGAGGTAACCATGGAATCTCTCAGTAGAGATTACTTTATAATCTTTATCTGCAAGTCCTTTATGTTGGGCACCAGGATTTGAACTCAGGACCTTGCACTTGCCAGGCAGGTGCTTTGCTGCTGAGCTATATCCCTAGCCCAATGCAAGTCTCCTGTACAACCAGTATATTCTAGGCAGAATTATGTTCAGTTATGTACACAGTTATGGGGCACGGAATTCATTATGGCATGTATTCAGTAATACCTTTTTCGTAACATGTGAATGACAAATGATAAAGTCAAAGAAGAGAGTACAGGTGCACAATCATCAAATTCCTCTGAGCTGAGACTCTGTCCAGTCAGTAAACACAAGCATGGGAAACAACATAAAGGGTGACAAAGTCCTGAGTACTGCAAATGGTGCTTCCCAAACACCACAATTCAGAGGAGATTCTGAGCCGGCAGGTATGGGACGGGGCCAGGGACTTGCATAAGGCCAGGAACTCTGCCACACGGTTTGGGGTGGAACTGCTGTTTGAAGGAGTTATGCAAATGAGAAGTATTATGATGGTGATGTCTTGGCCTTTTTAAAAAAAATTTTAATGAAAAAGAAATAGCAATGAGAGTTTCAAAACAGGTTAGTAGGACAGTTACAATAATTAATACAATGCACATTGTTGTCTTCATAGTAGTTGTTCAGGGGATAAGATGCAGACACAACATCTTTTCTAAACACTATTAGTACCAATCTTTCTTCTCATTGGACTAAGAGAAAGTAGCTATAGATACAGTCCCATAGGCCACAATACTCGTGGTTATCAGCAGAGCTGGCAATGCTGGAAGCTGCTGACTTGAGCCTTGGCCTTCTCTAACTTGTTTCTTGTAATGGTTTCTGGCCTCCTGCACCCTAACTCAGCTTCTGCCAGCCAGCCAATAAACACTGATGGCACACTATGGGCTTTCTAGATCATGGCTAGCATCCAACATCTGACTTTACTTATTTATTTGGTACAGGGTCTTGCTATGCAGCTCTGACCCCCAGTGATCCTCGTGTCTCGGCCTCCCCAGTGCTGGGATTATAGGCATGTGCCACCATGCCTGGTTGCAGTGGCTGGCTCAGTGTAGGGCTGCATGGCATGTGGTCCCGGGGATCAAACCCAGGTCCTTGTGCTTGCCAGGCATGTGCTTAGACAACTGAGCTGTCTCCCTGGCCCCTAACATCTGGTTCTTAATTACAGCGTTCCCTGAACCTACGTTCCCCTATCTGCTTGCCTTGATAAATGTGGGTAGCACCCCATTTCAGTGCCTGACCTCCTTCAATTGTGAGGTGCACGTGAGATCAAGTTAAATGTAAATAACTTCAATCTGGTATGAGCTCAGGCAAAGCCTACATTTAAAGTTCATCAAGGCTGGCCACTTAGCTCCGTGGATTGGGGTTCCTTCCCCGGGTGCTGTGCTGGCTCTGTCCCTGGGGCCCACTGAGACAGTGACTGAGACTAGGTGTAGTGGCATGCACCTGTAATCCTGGTGCTTGGGAGGCTGAAAACAGGAGGACCACTATGAGTCTGATCTATGTAGTGAGACCCTGTAAACCCTGTACTAAATATATAAAAAACAAAAACCTAAAGTTCATCAGCACTTTTAGGCCCAACCAGAGGGAAGTAGATAAGATGGAATATTCCAAAAATGTTTTAGAGTACTACAAAAATGGTTAGGTACAATAGCTTTATCTGCTAAGTTTTCCAGGCTGGTAGAGCAGGATGGCTGATAAATTTCAATTTAAAAACCAAGGGGCTGGGGAGATAGCTCCATGGCACAAGTGCCTGCCTGGCAAGTACAAGGTCGTAAGTTCGAATCCTGGTCCCACAAAAATGAACGAACAAACAAACAAACAACTCAAACTGCATTCAAGTGATAGTCAGGGGCTGTGCAGAGGACTGTGTAAGAAAGGGCTTTGAGATGAGGTCTGCATGGAGGAGAAAGTGCAGTGATGGATTAACACTGTCTAAAGGGGAGTGCAGAACAGCACCCCTTTCCAGAGCTGGGGACGAGAGGCCGGAAGGTGTGCACAAGTTTGGGAAGCAGCCAGCTACAAGTAATCACTTCCTTTGTAAAGGTCAAGTTACGAACGGCTGAGGTATTTCTGGGTGATAGATCGGCTTTAATGTATGAAACTGGGTTCTAGCCCAGCTTTGCCACTGAGAGTGGATATTCCACTACATATCCTGATGGCAGAAGATGAGGAAAAGGGAATTAGTACCATTCAATAATAGCCACGTTAAAAACAACAGCAACAACAACAACAAAAAAACCCCAAAACAACAGCCATGTTTTGGGGAACATGCATTGACTGCTTTATATACATTTCATTAACTCCTTCAAGCCTCTGTTTTCTCAGTCATGAAACAGAGCCACAATTTTTTTGGCACTGGGAATCAAACTCAGTGCTTTGCACTTGCCAGGCAGGTACTTGTGCCACTGAGTTATCTCCCTGCCCTGGACCACAATACTGATGCGCTATGTAGATTAAGTGAGGTAATCTACATACTGCAAATGGTCATGGAACTACAGAATATTAGCACAATGGAAGTTTTTATCTAATGCACACTGTTAGTCCCAGGACTCATTTTATTGGATTTCCCCTACACTCAAGCTTCCTCATGCAAAAAATGAAAACATCAGTACTAATAACAGTGCTATGATTTCAGGTGCCAATGCATGTAGAGTGGTTAGCAAAGCAGCTGGTACATACTGAACATTTTGTTAAATATTAGCACCATCTCAAAAGATTAGATCTTTGCCACAGGTTTCATTAACAGTATTAGTTTTTCAATCATAGAGTGGTAGAAAATTACTTTCACTTGGGGTCTTGCAGACTGAAGATTTGCATCTCATGGCCCCTGACTTTCTTAGGGACGAATGGTAGGTGGTAATTTTGGAGCTGTGGCCCTTCCTGCCCCACTACCAGATGAGCAGCTGAGTAGCAGCAAAGAGCTCAGATCTTCCTATCCTCTGCTGTGTGCCCAGATCAACCATGATTTAGCATGGACAGCAGCTTCTGAGGCATCAGCAGGGAAGTGGGCAATGCTATGCATGGACGCATACTCCTTGGAGGGACTTGCCACGGAGGCCATGGTAAATTTCTACTCTGACACAGAATGGACAGGCAGAGGAAACCATTCATCAGTGTTGGGGGAGATCTGAAGCACCTGGCTAGTCAGGTAAAATAAAATAAATTATTTAGTGGTCTCAGAATCCAGCTGTTCACAGGATGTTCATAAGGGACGTACCCGCTACTGCCCTAGTCTCTGTGGCAGAACGAAGGAAAAACACTCTGAAATCCTGTGTACAGACATTTGTCATTGTTGTGAGAATGAAGGGGGGCAGGGGTTGTCTTGTGCTTTATAAGGAGGAGGAGACTCTGACACTGTATGCCTGACTGAATCCACATAGGAAACTAGCTTACTCACTTCATGACACAGTACTCAGCAGGGTTTTCTGGGGGGTCACAAAATTTACTGGGTCTAATTAATGAAATCTTTGCCTGTAATGCTAAAACAGGAACTTCAAGATTCTTAACAAACAAACCTGATACCAGCTGTTTAGAAACTCCCCAGAGCTTGACTGTCCACTAGAGGGTGCTATTTCTGTCATTAGAAATACAGGGGCCTGGGACCTCACTCAGCCTCACTAGAGAGCTTGGGAGATACTCCTCCATCACTGACATCATGGCTTTCTACTGGACAGGTCTCCATCATGGCCATACCTAATCTAGGTTACCAGGTTCAACACCTACAAAAGGCAAGAGATAATGGTATTAATTATTGTAACCATTCTACTAACTTGTTTTGAAACTGTTTCATTGCTATTTTATCTTTTTTCTCATTAAAATGAATTAAAATAAAATAAAAAAAAAAAAGGGAAGACTGCAGGAGGATTATCATGTTTGAGTCCAGCCTGAGCAATTCAGTGAGGCAAAGGAAGGAAGGAAAGAAAGGAGGGAGGGAGGGAAGGAGGACCAGGTTGGGATATACTGGGATATAGCTTAGTGGAAGGCCCTGGGTTCAATCTAAGAAGAGAGAGAGCCCGATGCAAGATGAATGATAATGAAAATGGCAATACTACTAAGATAAGCTACCACTCAGAACTCACCTCCATGGCTGGACACTTGCCTATCGCTATTCTGTAAATGGCAAAACACTGCAGGTAGGTGTAAAGCTGGGATTTGAACTCGGTGCTGACTGACTGCAAAGCCTGACTCCTCCTAGGCTTTTTTTTTTTTTTTTTTGCAGGACTGGGGTTCAAACTCATGACCTTGCACTTGCCAGGCAGGTACTTGTGCCACAGAGCTATCTCCCCAGACCCTCCTCCTAGGCTCTTGAGGACTTATTCCTTAGAACAAAAATAGACTCTGGTAAATTGAAGGTTTTTAAATTTTTTTTTTAGAATTTATGTCTTCAAAAAAAGTGGGGAGAAAACCAAGGCTTTGGTTATCACCGCTGGGCAGGTATTGCTTTTCACATTGTGGAACAAGCAGGGGTGATCTGCTGATTATGCTCATCTGACTATGTCCCTGCCTGGGACCTCTGTCTTGGCCACAGTCAGGCTACATACTGGACTCCCAGTAACAGGGCCCATTCAGGAAAAGGCAGACCCCTTGCTTCTGGGCATGTACTGTACAGCCAAGCACAAACTGGGTGTCTTAAACTCCCAGCAGCATGCGTATTTTAATAAACTTTTAATTTGGAATGCATAGAAAGTATAAAAGTCAAGAGAGACTATACAGAGTGACTTTCCCACAAGGTCTACAAGCCACGTAACAGCTTCCTCCAGTATGGGTGCCTCTCTCCTGCCAGGATGACCACTAGCATCACTCCTTACACATGGCTATGCCTATGCTGATGTGTATGTGTGTGTGTGTGTGTGTGTATATATATGATATAATTTTTGTAGCTCTGGGACCTGAACCCAGTGCCTATGAATGCCACACAAATGCTCTACCATCTAGCTTCACCTCTAATCCTAGTGATACAATTTCTTTTTATATAGTCTTGTTATTATTTGTATTTCTATGAGAGACAGCTTGAAAAACATCACCAGAGTGAAAGCACTAATCAACTTCATGTGTTAAGAATTAACATTAAGCAAGCAGTCTTACCATTTTAGACATACAGGGACTTTGTGTGTGTGTGTGTGTGTGTGTGTGTGTGTGCGCGTGTATGTGTGTGAAAAGAAACAAGCACAGAAGGAAGGAAAAAGGCAGGTTCTGTGTTTTGGTTACTGATTCATCTCCTGAGCCTGTTGAAATGACCATTTCCCGGGGCCGGCGAGATGGTTCAGTGGTCTAGAGTGCCTGCTTAGGAGGGCTCGGGCAACTGCGGGGACTGCGGTTCGATCCCCGGCACCACATGCTGCGCCAGCGCCACCACCAGGGCAGGCTGAGCCAGCCACAAAATGAATAAATAAAGAAACAAACAAACACAACAAGCAAACAAATAAATAAATAAATAAAAT
>PVKN010041105.1:0-10599 GCA_004027915.1 Capromys pilorides
AATGGAAAACAGTTTGGTGGGTAATAGCAAATGGCCAAAACAGCCGCAATCGTGCATACAAGTTACAAAAGCATTGTGTGTTGAAATAAGTGGAAACATGCAATCTCTGAACCCTTCTGACAAACATAACTGATTTTCACACTTTTTTTCTAATGAGCTTCTTGACTCTGCTTCATATTTCTAGATATACCTGATTTTTAATCATTCAACAGTAGAAAAAAAAAAAAAGACGTATTTTGATTACTTGACTGTGTGGGCTGGGTGCAATTTATTCCATTATCACTAACGTAGAAGAAGCAATTCCATAGGTCCGTAAATCTATGTTAGGTATCACAAGGTGTCTTTTTACGTGGCTCATTTGAACACAGGTGCTCTGAGATGGGGTTTTCTATTTTAAAATTACCATATCAAAATAAATGTGCCAGGGCCAGGGAGAGAGCTCAGTAGAATAAGCGCTTGCCTGGCAAGCCCAAGGCCCTGAGTTCAATCCCCAGTACGCAGCTGGTAAGATAGCTCAGAGGTCTAAAGTGCCTGCTTATACAAGCTTAGGCAACTGCAGGGACTGCGTTTGGATCCCTGGCACCACATGCTGCACCAGCCCCACCCCCAGGGCAGGCTGAGCTGGCCATAACGTAAAGAGATAAATAAAGTTTAAAAAAAAAAAATCCCTGATCCAGATAGCTGACACTGACAACAGTTCTACAAAGCACCATACTTGGTTCTAAATTAAATCCTGAGGGGATTTGACTGGCCTTGGGAGATACAAAAACTACATGTTTTGTTATATGGGTCTTGTTTTAACTTGCCCTCAACCACCCAGCAGAAAAGTTTAAACATGACGCATAAAACATAAAGGTAGTTTAGTATGCTGAACTGTAAAAGGCTCTAATCAACAGCTTCCAACATTGCCAGTTTCGCCAGTAACCCACTGCAATTATGGAACATTTGACTATGTATACAACTACCTTCTCTTAGATCAAAGAGAAGAAATCTATTGCACTAATAACCATTAGAAAATTTATCATGTCTACACCCTGTGCTCTGTATAACTACAATGAGGACAACAATATGCATTATTTCAATTATTGGGAATGTACTATTAATGTGTTTTGAAACTGTCACATTGTAGTTTCTTATTAAAAGTAATAAAAAATAAAAACAAAAGAAAAAATCGCTGGTGTAACCAATAAATAAATAAATAAGCCTTATTTAAAAAAAAAAAATGTTCTCGGGGAACCAAAGGAATAAAATATCTAATAGCACAGAAGAATCTGGAAGCCATCGCCTTCTAGATAATACTTTACCTGGGTTTTACTAGATGTGGGAATTTTCAAGCAAAGCACAGTGCAGAGGAGAAAATAGAAGAGCTTGGGAAAATGGAACAGATGTCTGAAAGTGCCAGGTTAAATAGTGAAAGTTGTGCGGAGAGAAGCATCAGGAAGCTCGAACATGGGCAGAGAACACGCAGGTGGGGGAAAGAAATGGGACGAATAGGTAGCCTGGGGCCAAGGGGTTAAAAGCTGGGCAGCCACGGCAAAGCATAAGCCCCATAGGTGCACGCAGCCTTTGAGAGCTTTCACGGAGGAAAGTTACTGCATAGGCTTGGTTCCTCGTACCTACAATGGCAGCGTGGAGAACATGGGGGCGGATATCAGATGACAATACTGCTGCAGTAAAATTCCCAGGAAGACATAATGAAAAACTATTTTAAGCCGACAGCTATAGGGCTTAGGAGAAACAGGCTCAAGCGATATTTTTAAAATTAAAAGCAGCAAAATTTGGCAACTGACTTTCTGGGGGTGGCAGTGAGAGAAAGGAGGTGAGAATGACACCAGGGTTTCTCGAGTTGGAATACAGGTAGATTAGATTGGTGATCTTGATCAGCAAGATGAAGAACAGAAGGGGTAGGGCCTTGAGGTCTGGCACATACTGGGCTGATCTTCCTGCTCACTTAAGTGCCTGCCATACTGTCCACACTGTCACCCTGGTATAACAGGTCATTACCAGTGACTTCCTGGCCAGTGGCATTGCTATCACCTTCTCCAAGATGATCATGACCCAGGTGGAGCAGTCAAGCTGTTGCAGCACACATGATGCCAGTAGGCAGATGGCAGCCAAGACCAAGATGCATGTCACATCATCTACACCTCCAGCTTTGCCTTCAAGGATAAGTATGTGCAGATGCCACTGAGGCCATGGACAAGCAGAGGTTCTGGAGGTATCTTGCTAACAATCTGACCTCCGGCAGGTGGCTAGAGCAACCTCTAGGCTTTATTGACCCCCAGGACTTCTCAACCCATGGGTTCTAGTGACTGACATTAGGAAGGCACAGAGCAAGAGTTCAAGGCCTGGAAGACTGGTGAGATCACTGACTTCGCTGCAATCTGGGTCCTGAGCCAGGGTTTCAATATCTCTGTGCAGTATACCATCATTTACTTGTCATCCTACTTTATGATAGGCAAAGGTATAACACTCATTCAGTGACCCCAAAAGTGTCCATGATATAGCAAACTTATTGACTTGTCCAGACCCCAAAGCTTTTTAACCCTTCAAACCTGTAGGGAAGCAAAGGAGCCAACACCTTATACACAGAGATCCCAGATGGCTGGGGAAAGATTGCCAAAAACTAAGGCAGCAACACCTTCTTCAAGAACAGATGGCCCCACACTTGCAGAGCTACTATGCATGGGGTGAGGGTGGGAGGCTAAAGAGCTTGGTGTCAGCCTCTGCACCACACTGAAGAAAATCATCTAAATAGGCCTCCACACTAGAAATAGGAGCCAAAAGAATCATATCATGGACTTCACTATTAGGAACCACTGACCTTCAAGATAGTCCATTCATTTTCGTCTCAGCCAGATTTTGTCTATAGAGGGCTGGGAAAAGTTTTCAAAGGGGAACTCATTGTAACCACCTTGGACCAGGGGTAGCCTGAGTCCCCGTTTCAATTAATGGCAGAATGGGGATCATGACATGGCTGTGAATCCACATGCGGGTGGCACTGCCAGTCAGACCCAAGGTCCATCCATGTATCACTCAATGCTTGCTAAAGAAGCATTTAATACAAGCTAGATATGAATATAAGAATTCACAAGGTTGGTTTCAGTGTTCACTCACAGTGTCAGAGGTCAAAGAGTACAAAAGACCATCTGGAGATCTAAAGAATCCAATCAAAGGAGATCTGATCAAAGGATCCAATTAAAGGCCCAGAACTTTCTGTAGTGTCCCCTGTGTTTCTCTATCAGGAGGGCAAAGGATTTGTGATTGAAGGCTGAAGCATCTGCCCTGGAAGCCAGGAGACAGTGTCCAAGATGGAGGTGAAGACAAGGAGCTCTTCTGAACAAATAGAAAAAACAGAAGTGAGCCTCCCTTTGTTCTTTTCTTTTACATCATTCACACAGGAAGCCCCTGCTTGCTGTCACTTATACCCAGTAAATCTCAGCAAATCTTCAGTAAATCTGCTCAGCCACACCCAGCACTATGCTGATCCAATTCAGTGGGGAATCTCTTACTTAAGTTGACACCCATAACTACTACACTCCAAAAACTTATAGAACCTGAGTTGTTGAAAAAATTTTATTGTAGAGATCTTGTCTCAGATGTGAGGACAATCTGGCTGCGACATCTGTCACCCCATTGATCGCCAGGGTTGATTCGGCTGATCTGGCTGGCCAGGCGGGTGTCCCCTGCCTCCCTCAATGATCCATGTGCATTCCTCCCGAAGCTGCGCGCTCGGTCGAAGAGGACCACCACGCCCAATAGAGGAGGACTGTTCCTCAGTCAAGGGTATACGAGTAGCTGTGCTCCCCTGCTAGAACCTCCAAACAAGCTCTCAAGATCTTGTCTCATTGGGTCTGACACACGAACATATCTAGCATGCGTATATCAGATATTTGCAGTTATGTCCTGAGCTGGGCATTATGCTGCAAACTAATAAAAACAGGACACTTGGAAAAAGAAACAGGTTTGGGTGCAGTGGAAAAGAAACTTTGCCTAAAGTGATATTAAGCTTAGGATGTGCAAGGGACAGTCCGATCCGTGTCAAATGTTCCATATGATGAAAAAACTCCTGCGTGCTACGTGCCTCTTTTTCCAACTCATTTTCCCGAGTCTTCAAAAAGTCCTCAAAATCAGAGGACAGAGGCTGAGGGGCCTGAAATGCCTGCTTTACTTTTGAATTTTCCGTTTCGGACTCTCCATCCCTCAAGGATGAATCATCAGACATGGAGCTGCCTTCATCCACCGTAATATCCTCATCAATCGAACCCCTCCTAAGACAGCTTTCCTGAGTCTGAGAAATCGGCTGCAGACTCGATTCCTCAAAGTCAGACTGCAGGGGCTCCAACGCCCAGGCGATAAGGTCACATAAAGACCACACACTTAAAGGGACAGGCTGTCCTTGCTGGTGTGTTCTGCGCAGAGCTTTCATAACCTGCTTCCAAACTTTTAAGTCTAGAGCATCCTTTCCTTTAGGCTGAAACCAACAACAATGCCTTTTTATCAGCAAAAATAATTCTTCAAAACTCTTCAGTTTCACCTTTACTCCGGCTCCTTTGAGCAATGTCTCTATAATATGGACATACTCATTTTCTACCAAAGCGGCATCTCCCATTACTCTGAACTATTGCCGGTGGTCTCGCCTACTCTGGGCATACGTTTCCCACTCAGTCAGGCCTTCCCTGACTTACCCCCATCTTCCTTCATGCCCCACGCTGCGCGCCACTTGTTGTAAAAATCATGTGCTGGAGTTGAAAGGACCAAGAAGACCCGATGAAGGCGGCTCTCGGAGAACACACTGAGGTTACACCCTCAGTGAGCAAAGAACCTCCAAAGCAAGTTAGCTTTATTCAGGCTAGTCAGCGTGATCTCCTGCACAATCACCTCAGCAAAGGAGAACCATGAGCTCAGGCATGAATGTGTCCACGGTCTCATGAAAGTAAAGGAGGACCACATGCCCAGTCACGAAAACAACCACTATCTCCATCAACCTCCATCCTTCTCCCATCCTAGGGTTCACTCAGGGGTCAACCAATAGCATTCCAAGAAAGGGAGAAAGCAATAAGCAGAGAACCCACAGGTGAAGCTGCCCTCCCACAGCTGCCCCTGGGTCCGGTCCATTACACTCCGCTGGTTGAAATGACCATCAGGCTGCATATTTTTTACATTCTATAGGGATTTAAAGTTTAGAATATCAGTGATTGATGAAAAATACCTGTTTCATGTTATGTTATGTTCAATCTTCAGAAAAATAGTGATGTTAAGCTCAAGTGTCTGTTATAGAGAATAATACCCTTAAGCTTCTCTTCTGGAGGGTTAACAACTGAAGTTTGCAGACAATATATTATTTTATGAATTTTAATGAGAAAGAAATAGCAATGACACAGTTTCACAACAGGATAGTAGGACAGTTACAGTAATTAATAAATTGCATATTGTTGTCTTCATAGTGGTTATTTGGAGTATAAGATGCAGACATGATATCTTGTCTAAACAATATTAGTACAAACTTTTCATTGAACTAAGAGAAAGTAGCAGTATATCTACCCCAACTATTTTGTATATGCATATATAAGCATTTTTTTTTTCACTACAAAATGGTCCTTCAGGAGCCTGGGAGATAGCTCCATGGCACAAGTGCCTACCTGGCAAGTACAAGGTAGTGAGTTCGAACCCTGGTCCTGTGAAAAAAAAAAAAAATGGTCCTTCATTTATATCCCCCTTTTTTGTTTTGTTTTGTCAAAGATGGGTATTCCATTGCTGTTAGAGAAGCTGTATTTAGAGAACTCTTTAAAAGACTTTTTCATACTTGATGCCAGTTCAAATATTGTAGATATTTGAATTCAGCAAAATAAGCCAATATAGACCAATAGTCCATAATAGTAGTGGGTTATGAGCAGAACAAACAATGTCAGAAGTTGTTGACTTGAGCCTTTTACAGTTCAGCATATTAATATGGCTTTACTTTTTATACCTCATGGTTAGACTTTTCTGCTGGATGGTTAAGACCAAGTTAAAGCAAGACCTATATAACTAAAAATGTAACTTTTATATCTGATAAGTTCAGAAGTCCCCTCAGGATTTACCCTACAGCAGCTTGTAGACCTTTTGTCAGTGTTAACTCTCTGGATGAGTCACAGCCATTGCTTGACCATCTTCACAATTTCTGAAGAGAAGCTAAAGCTAGTGAAAGTCACTTGGGAGTCATCTAAGTCTGAGTAGTCATACAAGTGACAAGGATGAGTGACATTCCCCTATCCCAAGGACACTGGGATTGCCCAATCAAAGAGAAGGGGGCAAAAAGTAGCTCAAGAGATACAAGGTCCAGCCAGAAAGAGACCCAGAAGTCACAAAAGGGGAAATTTTTTGAGGCCTAAGGGTGAGCACCAGCACCAACTTAAGAAAACTAAAAGGTTTCCATTTTAGACGACACCTGAGCACGTGACCGTGAGCATGTGCAGGCTGCTGTTCTACTTTACAAGGGCTATTTGATTTGGCCCAGAAGTGGGTCAAGGTAAATTCTCAGGTGAGTCCAGGAATTGAGATGGGAGAAGTCAGTGAGATATGAAGGAGGGCCGAAAAGGGTTAGAAGGGAAAGCTGAAGGTGCAGGGAGCTGTTGCATGTTATGTGTCCCTGCCGTAAGAAACGCCGAGAAGACCCGATGAAGGTAGCTCAGAGGACTCACTGAGATTCGTCCCTCAGTGAGCCAAGAACCTCCAAAGCAACTCAACTTTATTTCTGGCTAGTGAACGTGATCTCATGCATAATCATTTTAGTAAAGGAGGACCATGTGCTTAGTGATGAACGTGACCACGATCTCTATTAACATCCATCCCTTACCTATCATCAATTTCACACAGGGGTCAACCATTAGCCCTCCAAGAAAGAGAGAAAGCAACAAACAGAGAGCCCACAGGTAAAGCTGCCATCTATCACCTAGAGTCCCAGCTTTCCGGGAATCCCCTATCCCAGCTTTCCAGGATTTTCAGCGACAGACCACAGCTGTCCCTGGGCCCCATTCATTACACTCGGTTTCTTGAAATGCTAGTTAGGCTACCAGGAGCAAAAGCAGTGTGACGTGAGCATCCATGGTGTGGTGGGAAAGGTAAAGTAGATGACAGATTTCTGTGAGGCCTGAGAGAAACAGAGCTTCAAGCACATTCCTCACAGGCATCCAGAGTCACCTCCAGTCCCAGAGGATGCCATCAGGAGAGTCACTCCCTGCAGAGGAATGCCGCCCAGGGCACTTGCTTTCTTAGATGATCAGTGTCCATTCCTGGCCACACCAAAGCCCCTCAGGCCTCAGGGAAGTCTGTCACTGACATTACCTTTCCCATGCACGCTTTGATTTTTCACTCTAAAATTCTGTTTTAACTCAAAGGAAAAAGGTGAGAAGTGGGTTGGTGGAGCTTGGCCCAAAGGGAACCAGTATGACAGTGGGTGTAGGAAAGAAGGAACATGGAGGAACCCGGAAATTCAGGGAAAATATAGAGCAAGCAAAAGGGACAGGCATGAGCTCAGCTTGAGGCTGTGAGGGGCCCGAGGGGCCTAGATGGACAGCTGGGAAAATGTAGGCTTCATGGCAATAGGGCCACTGCCTTTTACCACCAACTGTAGATTAATAATCCTCACACCAACCTCAGGAAATAAATCTTATACTCTCTAGATAGATAGATAGATAGATAGATAGATAGATAGACAGACAGACAGATAGATAGATCAGGATGTGAAGGTTCACGTAGAGGTGAGAGAGAAACTCAAGAAATGAGACTATACCCAGGCATGGTGGCACATGTCTCAATCCCAGCACTGAGGCAGGAGAATTCCCACAACTTTGAGGCAAACCTGGGCTCCATAGTGAGTTTCAGGCCAAGCAGAACTGAATAGCATGGCCCTGTCTCTAAAAGAAAATGATGAGGCTACGAATAGCGCTTCTTTCTTTGTTTTTTTTTTAATTTTTGATTTATGTATTTATTTGGTACAAGGTTTCAATATGAAGCTCAGACTCATAGTGACCCTCTGGTCTCAGCCTCCCCAGCGCTGGGATTACAGGTGTGCATCACCACGCCCTTTGGTGACTGGCACAGCATGGGGTATCAAGGATGGAACCCAGGTCATTGCGCTTGCCAGGCAGGCACTTAGACCACCGAGTTCTCTCCCCAGCCCCTAGCAGCTTTTTTCCTGATCATGCTCTGTGCACCTCCAGTTGGTAGGGATCCTCCTCCACGTTGCCCTCACTCGGGGACTGGGAAACAGCAAGAACGTGATATTGTTAATGGCTTCTCCCCAGGAATCATACAGCTGCTTGTGCATTGTGATGCTGAACCCTTTGGCCAGAGCAAGTGCATAACCCACTCTGATGCACCATTTGCCTAGAAGGAGAAGCAGAAACATCACTGCACAGCAGAGAAACGGGGGCTCAAACACACTAAGCACTTAGTTGCCTGGGTAGGGGCTGGTGAGATAGCTCAGTGAACTAAGCATATGCTTAGGCAAGCACAGGGGCTGGGGTTTGATCCCCAGCACCATGTACTTGCCAGCCCCACCCACAGGTGTGCTGAGCCTGCAAAGGAGTCTGGGCATGGTGGCACATGCTTGTAATCCCAACGCTGGTGAGCCTGAAAAGAGGAGGACACTACAAGAATGAGCTGCATAGTGAGACCCTGTTCCAAATACAGGAGAGAGAGAGAGAGAGAGAGAGAGAGAGAGAGAGAGAGAGAGAGCCCCATGGACATTCAAAATCAGGTGTGTTGGCCATTAAGGTCCCGCTCTTTCTATGAGCTGTGCTACCCTTCATAGGGAAAATGGTAGAACAACTTAGATCCAGCAATGATGAGAGAGTTAAAGAAAGGTCAAGCAGGGGAGAGGGGAGCGATGGCACACTAATCCTTCATCCTAGGGGAAAGGAAGGCAAGGAGGGACACAGGTAGAGGATGGCAGGGTGGCTCACGTGTGTCATCAACCCAAGCACTAAGAAGCACTAAGAAAGGCCGAGGCAGGAGAACTGCAAGCTCGAGTCCCAGCTGAGCAACTTGATGAGACTCTCTTTCAAAATAGAAAATTAACCAAATGAGGCTGGGGAAGTAGCTCAGTTCAATCCCTGGTGCTAAAATGAAAAGAAATAAAGACACCACATGCACTGTGGCAAGAGGAGTGCATACAAGACTAGTAGGGAAAGACCAACGTTTATTAATTTATCAGAGAGATGGATAAGCAAGTATAACACACGTACCTCCAAAGAGAGGAAAGTCAGGAAACACCCCCAATTTTATTACTGTTTTGCTCTTCAAAGGTTATATCAGGAGGGCCGCCCAGATAGCTCAGTGGACTAAAAGTGCCTGCTTAGGCAGAGCACAACCATGCCATGCCAGCCCTGCCCCTAGGGCCAGCTGAGATGGTGATTGAGACTGGGCATGGTGGTGTGCGCCTGTAATCCCAGGGTTTCGGAGGCTGAAAATAAGAGAATCACTACAAGTCTAATCTGTATAGTGAGACTGGTAGACCCCTTACTAAATACATTTAAAAAATGAACAAACAAAGTTGCATCACGGAGTGTTGTATTTGTGGACCCTAACACCTTTCCCTGGGTGATGCAGAGCATTCCTGTGATCTCCTTTGTGGGGAGAAAGTAAAGTTTCCATTGAAGATGTGTGACTTCTAGACACTCCTGACCTGTCTACTGTTAGAAATGAGTGACTGGCAATAGATGAGTATGGATTATTATTATTTTTTTTTTTACAATACCAGGGATTGAACTCTGGACTCTGCGCTTGCCAGGCAAGCGCTTATTCCACTGAGCTATCTCCCCAGCATGAGTACACATTATTAAATAACCCATTCTAGACAGAAGATTTTGCAGCAGCATCTCTAGAGATCCTGGTATCCCACGTCTGCAGTGAGTTTTGCAAGTTCTGTGGTACCCGGAATGTCCACGTGCCCACCAGGCGCTGTGAGAGACTGAGTCTTCTACCTTGTAGTGAACCGGGAATATAGAATCTTCTGGACTCTTCTTGGACCCACGCATTGGGACCTGAACACAGATCCACCTCTGACGCCAGTCCCGCGCCCCACGCCTGGGGCTCATCCGCCGCTGACGCCGGTCCCGCGCCGCCGCACCTGGGGCTCATCTGCCGCTGACACCGGTTCCGCGCCGCGCCTGGAACTCATCCACAGCTGACGCTGGTCCGGGGCGCTCTTTGCGCCTGTCCTGTGCCGCGCCTATAGCCCACCCCCTGTTTGGTTTGACCAGCACACCTGCCAGGTAAGGATCTCTGAAACTTTCTTCAATCTCCCTGCACAAACCCACCTGAACTATAGTCCGGAACCTATCCACTAACCCCTCTGGCCTTGTGCCACTCTGGTAAGGACCCTCAGTCCTTGGACTCAACTCCAAAACTCTGACTCCACCCACAGTTCAGACCCACAAGGCCTCACAGCAGCCAGTGGACTGAGCTGTAACTCTCAGCCAGGCACCACTGGAGGGGAACAAGCGGGGTGGATCCAGAACAAACCCCCATAGGTGCTAACAACATAACTTCACCAAAGTACATAGCTCACTGCTATACAAAATGATAACAACAAGGAGTAAGATGCAGGCACAG
>PVKN010041106.1:0-10607 GCA_004027915.1 Capromys pilorides
GCTAGCCCCATCTGCGGTCCGGGCTCTGCAATGGCTGTGCGCCAGGTCCTCCGGGAGACAAAGGCAGGGCCCCACACGTGCCTCTCTGGGCTCTCAGCCACAGAGAATGTCATCTCCAGTCATCAGAGTCAGGGGTAGTCAGGCAAGAGTCATTCAGCAGCTGGTCCTGGCTCAGCAGGGTCTGAAAGGACACAGCCCAAGGGGCAGTTTAACACAGTCTGGGGCTGGGCTGTACCCCTCACCCAGCTGCAAGGGAAGCCGGGGCACCAGGCCTGGCCTGAGTCTGACATTGGTGCCCTGCATGTTCCTGGTGTCCCAGGGATGCCAAGCATTGGCTCAGAATAGATAACACTATTAAGATAAAAACTAAACTGCTCTTCTTAGAGACAATCTTGCTCTTTTAGAAAACCACCACCGGCCCCTTCGATCACAGGGTGGTGAGGTTGGGCAGAAACCCTTCAGAGTGTAGGCCAAGGAAAGGCAAGACACATTAGTGACCCTACTTAGATTCAGGGAAACTCTGATCCCTCAGGCAGGTTTCCAAACGTACCTTGAAAGGTCATGAAGCAAAGCGACTGCACTTTGCCAGGCCTCAGTGCTGGGGACACAGCAGCTGCTAGGTTCAGGACGGAGCTCAAAGGCTCTGGGACATCTGAAGTCTCCAAGACGAATCTGCTCTGTGGCTGGCCTTTTCCTGCCGGCTCTACCTAGGAGCCTTGCAGGGGAGACTTTGCTCATCCTGCTCTGCAGATTTCAAATCCAAGGCTCAGAGCGGGAACGGCACACCCAAGGTGCCTACGCCAGCAGAGCAGGGCGGAAACCCCAACCAGGTCTGCCACTCCCGGAAGCTGCTGCTCTTCTCCTGAGAACAAGCTGCCTCCTGTGGTCTGGTTGGTCCTTTCGGTCATGGCAGGATGTGGCCAGACTGCCCATGATATCAGTGATGCCAGAGGCATGGCCTGGGGAGTGTAGGAGTCTCGTGGCAGAGACAAAGGTGGGGCTCTGATCTCTCTTGAGGCTCTTGGTTTCCTCACCAGCTCAGACTGGGAAAAGGACCTGAGACCTAGGATGCTCTGGCAGGTTTTGACATAAGAGTCTGCAGCCTAGCGACAGGCCAGTGAGGACAGCCCTGGGGCTGTTTTCTGCCTGCAGGATGGACTCAGGCTGAGGCCAGCGCCCAGCACCACCCTTGACTTTGCCCTGGTCTTCACCACCACCAGACTTTCTGGAAGCCCCTGGCACCAACCCTGCTGTAAGAAGAGAGTCCTACCGTAAGACGGTGAATATCTTGGGAGAGAAGCCCTATCTGTGTCACAGTGCCTTCCGAAGGTGCCATCTGCAAAATGGGCAGCAGCTTTGTCAGTGCACATGGGTACAGCCTGCGATCTGCAGATGGCATGCACGCCCTGTGCTGCTCGGGCCTGGCTTCCCCAGGGCATGCGTCCAGGCCTGAGGAGTGACAGGTGCGGGGGCACATGCTGCTTTTGACCCTGAGGAAAGGCGTCCAGTATCCACACTGCATGCACACGGTCTCCTGACATGCCGCTCGGTATCGACATTCAGGATACAGGAAGCAGAGCGGAGGAAGAGCCCCTCAGAGGCTGTCCTTTGACCCAAGTGCAGGGTTCCAGCTGCTTTGCATGAGCAAAGGGCAGCGGGGACGAAAGCTTTCAGGACACTGGACAGAATCATACTGCCCAGGCACGGGCCCCAGACATGATGCCCCAGTGACATTCTGTGGAAGATGCTGGTAGAGCAGAGGCCTCCTCGCTCCTCCACACCCCTTCCCTGCCCTCCTCCACAGGTAACATTGGGATGCTGTTGTTTTTCTTCAATATTTAGAAGGTATGGATTTGGAAAGTGTCAAATGTAACTGCCTAATAGGTGGGAAAATAGGCTCATAAAAAGGAATGAGACTTGCCTGAGGATACCCAGAACATTAGTGGCAAAACAATTCCATGCAGGGTTTGAAAACAGGCGCATGCAGTCTCCCACCAGGACATAAGAGATAACAGATAAAGCCTGGCCTGACCAGCTAGACCCCTGCAAGTCAGGTAGCAGCCTTGAGAAGCCCCGATGGCCTATGGCCCTGGGGTCTCTAGAACAAAAAGTGCTGCAGGCTGGCTGGCAAGTCTGTGCCCCCTTCTCTCAGCAGCTAGACTTCAGGGAATGTGAAGGCCAGAGCGAATAGGCCAAGCCCCAGGCTACTGATAATGACAGGAATCAAAATACCACCACCAATGCGGACAGAATCAGAGAGCCCTCCTGCGAGGTCTTTGGCCATGCCCTGCTGTCAGATGGTTAGGACACTGCTGTTATTATTCTACTGATGAGGCCCAAGGGACCCTGGGGAGCCAGGAGCTCCCCTGGGGTGGCCAGGAATGACTGGCATGAGCGGCTCTCTTCCAGTCTCTAGTCAGACAGGGCCCATCTGGAGGGGCCATTATCAGCTACTCAGCCTCTGAATCAAAAGACCAGATCTTTAAAAAAAAAAAAAAAAAAAAGTTTTTTTTTTTGAAGAAGCCAGACCTGCTCCAGCCCTGCCAGCACAGAAGGCCAGCACAGGAGGCCCAGCCCTACAACAGCTCCCAAAGCTGGCAAAACATGTGAAGGAACAGAGTCATGCCAGCATGGCTGCCCTGCGCCGCATTTGCTCAAGGGCTCCTGCTGCTGAAACGGAAACCAGCTTTGGGGTCTGCATGACTGATGTGGCCTCCAGCCAGGATGTGTGAGAGACTCAAGGTTCCCTTCTGCTTCACAGTGAGAGGCGGAGCCTGGGCAGCAAGGCCACAGGCCTGCTCTTAAGGACAGCAGGAAGGAGTGGGTCCCCCCTTGCCGAATCCTTAGTGTGCAGCTGGCCAAGGACTGGGATCCCTGCCACAGCGCCCACACTGCAGTCAGTAGGACTCCATCTCCAGCTGTGCCCAGCTCTCTTCTCCCAACAAGATTAAAGATAGGTTACACTGTTTACTTTCTACATAAATATTATTTTATTACCAGAGAGAAGTGAACACCTCTGTAGTAAGGCACACCCCAATGACACTGTCACCATGGCAGAAATACCTGCCGCTCGACTCCTCAGCCAGGGCGCTGTGGCCCATAGGCCTAAGGCACTTGAATTTTTCCTCAGTTGGAGCTGAGGGTGGTGCCTGAGAGCTGAGCCTCTTGGGTTTCTCCAGAGTCCCTGGACCTGGGTCCAAGTTCTCATGCTGGAGATGGACACTGAGGATTATTAGAAAATGGAAACGCATCTTTAAGTGTCTTTCCTCCTGGGTCCACCTCTGCCAACAGTCCCCAAGCCTGGCCCCTTTGCAGAGGTCTCACTCCAGCTCCTGGCTGCCAGCAGGAGAGAGAGGAGAGAGACCAGCTCGGGGACACAGAATCGCCGCATTGTTCGCTGTGAGCCATGCACAGGTGCAGGGGATGAGGTGCAGTTATGTGGTGGCACACATGGTGTTACTGTGAGCGTTCAGGTACACACAGAAGCCAGGTGACAAGGGCATCAGCTAATCGGTCCCACCTGGTCCAGCCCATCCAGTTCAGGGGTGTCAAGGGGACTGAGGCCCCGGTAGCCACTGTAGACCCTTTGACTATCATTGACAGCATCATTGGGTTCCATGGGGCAAATGTAGTCTGTCGATTCATCAAACTTCTTTTTTCTCATGTTTCCAAAATGTGAAAATCCTAGTTTCCTAGGCTAAAACACAGAAGATACGAGATTATGGGAAGTTGATAACAAGTCATGCACACATTTGACTGACAGTATATCCAAGAGCAGACCTAGGAAGCGAGCAATAAGGAAAATACCAGAAAACTAAACCAAACCGAGCTCTTAGAGCAGTTTCTATGCCGAGGACAGGTCACTGGACAAGTAATCTTGAACCAGAAGAGCTGTGCCTAAGATGGCCAGAAACTCATGTCCTGCTGCTCTGCTGGCCACTCCCTCCATTTCCCAGATGGTCAGGGATCCTAAGAATGCTGCAGGGTACAGGATATACCCCAGGCCGAGCACAGAGGAGTCACCTCTTCCCAGGTGCTGACACCACCTGGGGAGCACTGCCCAGTGCCCCAGAATGATGCTAGCCAGCCCTGGGCTGGTCTTCCTCCTTGCCCAAGCTGCGCCCAGCACTGCTTCTCCTAGATGCCCCCCAAATGCACTTGCTGTCCTGCTGCTCCCTCAGGGAAGGAGGTCTGTGCTGTGTGTGTGCTGGGTCTGAGGCTCTGGGCTGGCCCGCCGGGGCATGGGGTCGGCCATGGACATCGTCTGAGGAGAGGGTTGCTCAGGCTGATCTTTATGGGATACAGGGAGCCTAGGGAGTGGCACCGGTACATGGCACCGGTACACCTCAGGACCTCTGGGTAGCTATGCCCTGGCCACCTCACAGAATAAGGCAAGCAGGCACACCTGCCAAGTGGTACATACCCTGTGCCATGTAGGAACGCTCTGAGTACACCCCATGGTGCTGCATCATGCAGATGGACCTAACCAAAGGGAGCCCAGGCCTAGAACTTAGTTATTTTGCTGTCACAGATGAACAGTGACAGCGCTGGGGCAGAGGACAAGTTCCCGGCTGTTCAAGAATAGATACTTCCTGCCCATGGTTTCTGGATACACAAACCCGCACTCTCTTCCTTGACTCAAGATACATTAGGAAATGGCCTACCAAGGATGCCCAACCATAGGACCACACTCCCACGTGGAAGCTGACTGCCTGCTCCTGTATGCTGCATACACAACTGCATAACACAAAGGCCAGGAGGAGGCACCGCTGGTCCACTCAGAAAGGGTCTGAAAACTCACCCGGACTTTGGCTGTAGTGGTCAGTGGGGTGTAAGCTGGTGATGCCATCTTATCTCGTTTTTCCTGTTCAGCCTCAGGACCAATTAGGGCATTGAATTTGGTGGTGAGGTGGCGCCGGAGAAGTGTCTTCTGTGGTGGGATATTGAGGAGCATAGCCAAGGTGTCTCCAGTGAAGCGCGGCTCCAGGATCTAAGAAGAAACCACAAGCAAACTTAGTCAGCAGTGACCACAGACAGCACTAGGTGGGTGGCAATGAGAAATGAACTTCCTGGGCCTGAGGGACTCCAGAGCAAGGGTGGAAGATCTATCACTCATTCTATATCCCACACCCTCTCCCTCTCAGGCTCGAAGTGAGGCCCGGCTCTAAGGAGACATTAGCACATTTGTTCACTGCCACCTCATCTTCAAAGACCAGCAGAGAAGCAGGATCTCTTTGATAAGGCTGGATGACATCCAAGCCACTGCCTCCACATTTCCCCTCTGGCTTTGCTACTTGAATGATCTGAGTGGTGATAAGAATCATATCATGGCAAGCAGGAAATTACATTTGATGACTTCCCCCTCACTTCCCTAGTCACCACGTTGCTCTGGGAACAGGTGGAGCTGCCATTTTCAGGACTGACCATCATACACATCCCCATCCCAGAATCCTCTGGGTCTGAAGCTGAGGAAATCCTTCCAGAGGCCATCTTAATTTCATGAGTTATATTAATTCTCAACCACATATTACCAAAAATCTTTATCTGAGGCTTCAAATTATGTAAGAAGTTCAGGTGAAGTATTTTACTTTTTCATTAGAATTTATATTTGTTCCTTAGGAAATTAGTTTCTGAACAACTTGATGTGTCCCACTGCTGGTGGCGTATTCCAGACTCACAATAAGACCACCATGGACACCACTCCCTCGAAGGTTCGGTGCATATTCTGCCAGGTCCACAGATCGCAACCACTCCATCACTCTGTGGTTGGACCACTGCACAACTTCTGAAGGGGAAAGATTACTCTGTGAGAGAAGGAAGAAGAGTGAGAATGTTAAGATTTCATTGACTAGTCAGCACCTACAACCCAGATCCCTCACAAGAGTAGATCCTTACAGAGTGACCCAAGCTATGTAGACCACCTGTCTGAGAGCCTTCCTAATCCCAAGAACACAGTTCTCACTGAATCTTGGAGGGTCTTTGACACAGAGACATCTGAATTCATAATCTTGTTACTCTATAATTTTCAGCCTAATTTAGGAGTAGGGCAGAATAAATCAAGGTACATAGGTCTCTATTTAGGGATTTAACAGAATTTGAGTTATGAGCAAAGGATTTATGGAAAAAACCTCTCTGGTGTGGCTGAGTAGAGCACAAATGTGAGTGGAGCACAAATGAAGATACGTATGCAGAAGTGCTCTCACGTGGCATCACGGTCTTCAAAATGCTCGCATCTGGGCCTGACACAGAAAAGTGTGCAAAATCTATTTGTTTAATAGCAAGAGAGTAAGAGACGGAGGCCAGTGGGAAGAGCTGCTCAATGTGTCTGGAAGTGGAGCTGGAACAGGAGGTGGGATGTGACTGACAACCCTGCAGTTCAGGATCCAGCAAGAACTCCAAGGCCCACACAACAGTATCAGGCACTTTCCCAGGATTTGGGGTGCTATGTTTACCTGAATTTCTTCTTGCCTAGTTAAGATGTGCTCATGAATGCTGTGTACCTGGGCTGGAAGTTTGTTAGTGTTGTTTCTACAAGCAAGAAAACTGTTCTGAAATATCTGGCTCCTTACAGGCTCTTTGTGCCTCCTCTGGCCCTTCTCTACCTACTCTGACACCCTCTTTCCATTTTGCCTTTCCCTTTTCTCTCCTTCATACCACCTTCTCATCTTCTATGAAGATTTTGTTCCCCCTGTCCTCTCACCCATACTATTTGACTGGCTAAGGGAAGGTGGGAGAGTATAAGGTTAATGGCTACCATGGGCCAGCAGTGCAGACAACAGAGCTGTTTTGGGTACCAGAATCCCTAGAACCACAGTTTGAAATGCAGCTATCTTGTGATGTCGTCATTCTTACTTTCTCATTAAACAACACTTCAGGTGTCGTGGCTTGGGGCAGGCCACCCACATGGCTGCCCTCTGTCCTCACCTCATCAGCCGGCCTTCGATGCAGGCAGTGAGGATTGAACTTGTTGACATGTAGCACGTGAATGGCACATTTGATGCTGAGATGATGGAGTTGGCTGGTGACTTTTAAGAACAGTAGATCGTTCTGGAAGAGAAAAATTTTGGCGAATGAACTAGAGCTTCCAAAGTGACAAAAGACCATAGAGGTTCTCCCTGAACCAAATAGCTAAATCTTTCATATGTCATAAAGCTGCACACAGACACATTGACAGATTCTCTTATCCTCATAGTTTATACTACACTACTTGGGACCTCTTATGTAACAACTAAATATTTTAAGGCTTTAAGAATCTGAGGGAGGGGGCCAGTGAGATATCTCAGCAGTCTAAACTGCATACTTAGTCAAGCTTAGGCAAGCGCAGGGACTGTGGTTCGATCCCAGCACCACATGCCACACCAGCCCCACTCTAGGGTGGGCTGAACCAGTCATACACACAAGAAAAGAATCTGAAATATTTAAAGGGAAAATCCTCACCACAGTTAGGTATTGAAGCATTCGTCCATCCACTCTGGATTCATGAAATTGGTCTTTGTATTGGGGTAAGCCAATATCATCAAGCCACCCTACAAATACAAAAGAGTAGGTATGTTAGGATTCACGAGAATAGAAGAATGTAGCTGCCAACAAAAGAACCCCAGCAAATTTGATTTTGGGCTCCAATTTTATTCCTTAAAGATTTAGTGATCCACTACCTTTCATAAGCAGACATCTGTTTTTGAAGCATGCATACAATAGGAAAGTTTCTTCTACATTTAGGAATTGCTAGGAACATACTTAATCCATATATGTCTGTCCTTACTTGTCACCCAAATATGGTCTAGCAGTGCAGACTTCTCCTCCTGCTTGGTGTTGATGGCTTTTACAGCTAAAACCAGCTTCTTCCTATGGAGAGGGTGCTTAATGCCTAGCTCCTGAAATTGAAAGAGTAAGGCCAGATGTAAAATTCTGACAGGCAGCTTGATCCTCAAGAGGATGTCATGTTGGGATGGAGATGCTCTGAGAGGGTGGATGCTGGTCCCTCAGGATGCCAACCCACAGCTACAGTGGGAATGAACATCAGCTCTCCCTTCTACCTGCATCTGGGGGGATGGCTACCACCCCATGCACTGGTCCCATGCCTTGGTCTAGGGAGAAATGGGATCCTCTTTGTCACATGCCTGGCTCTTACCTTCTCCATGTCTTGAGGTGTGGCTGTCAGCAGCGTGTGACCAGATGTCACCCACTGCCTGGCAAAGATCACGTACTGAGCCAGGCCAAAGTCCTCGAGCCACGCGCACACACGCTCTGTGTTCCACTGTGCAAAAGGAGCATTGGGATCACTGGGAAGCAAGGAAACAGTGTTCCTGTTAGCAGAGAGCTCGGGCTCTGCATGTGATAAAGCCCCCCACGGAAGGAACGTTTAAACCAACAACCCACATGATCATGGGATGCAGTTGAGTGAAATTTCACAGCAACCCCCTCAAGTGAAGGAGACTCCCCAGTCTCCTTGACAGCACAGTCTGAGGTTCAGTCCAGCCACTGAGAGCCTGGGGCAGCCTGCATGATCCCAGGAAAGTGCTTGCTTACCCTGTGACCATGTGCACAGCCCAGGGCGTGGTCTACTAAGACTAATATCCCAGTGAAATGACTTTGTCCACAGATTTTACACCATAATTAGTAAAACACTTAGAAAAATAGGAAGAGATGGTCATTTCTCTAACATGAAACCCAAAAGCAAAACAAAAAACCCCAAACCAAAAACCTTCTAATCAACAACAGCCAATACCTATTTATTAACAAAATACTAGGGGCATTCACATTAAAATCAATATAAAGACCATATATATATATATATATATATATATATATATATATATATATATATAAAACACCAGTCTGAGCTGTGTAAAGAAAAGTGATAAAAATAAAAGAAATATAGCTATTGGAAAGCTGGAAACACAAGAAAACAAGTACCTTTAGATGCTATGATTGCCACCTAGAAAACCCAAGATATGGGCTGGTGAGATGGTTCAGTGGTCTAAAGCACCTGCTTAGAAAACCCAAGAAAGCTTAGTAATGAAATATATATACATGAGGCCAGTGAGATGGCTCAGTGGTCTGAAGCGTCTGCTTAGGCAACCCCAGGGACCACGGTTCGATCCCCGGCCCCACATGCTGCACTAACCCCACCCCCAGGGCAGGCTGAGCGGCCATAATATAAATAAATAATTTTTTTTAAAAAAAGAAATATATATATATATATGCATATAAACACAATATGAATCTAACACATAAAAATCAACATGTGCTTCATGCATAAATATTAATGTATTCCACTCACAGCAGCCAAAATTACAAATTGTCAGGTTTAAGAACCACAAATTCTAGAGCCAGACAGATAGCTCAGTGGACTAAAGTATCTGCTTAGGCAGGCACAGGGACTGGACTGGGGTTCAATCCCTGGCATGCCATGCTGGCTCGATCCCCAGGGCGCGCTGAGATGGCGCACACTTGGGAGGCTGAAAACAGGAGCATCACTACGAGTCTGATCTGTGAGGTGAGACCCCGTGAAGCCTGTATGAAATACAACCACCACCACAACAAGAATTACACATTCTGAGCAAGGCACAGGTGTGTCCCCATGTGTTCGCATGGAGATCTAGAGAGAGTGAGGTGCTGCGGTGGCTGTAAAATGTAACCGAGCAACCTGAGCGGAGCCACGCATCAGTGAGGAATCAGATCACATTCCCAAGCAGCAGCACTAGGCGCTCCCTAGGAGCCACCCGTTCTTAAGACATCAGTTTTCATTTAAAATGTGAGTATACTAGCACTCGAAGAACCCCAGTGGAATCTGCCTGGGGATGGACAAAGCAACCGCATGCACATTTCTAAAAATAAATGGGGGTTTGTAGAATATGGAGGAGTAGGTCTTCCAAAAGGTTTACTTTTTTTTTTTTTTTAAACTTTCATCTTTTGAGTGATATTCTTTGACTTGTTCATGTATCCATAATTAATTCAGTCTTTCTTTTGGGACAAATGTCAATTTTCTTTTTCTTAAAATTTTATGTATTTAAAACGTGGTCTCCAGGGCCTCACTACACATATCAGACTCATAGTGATCCTCTTGTTTACAGCCTCCCATGTGCTGGGATTACAAGTGCACACTACCACACCCAGTCTATTTTTTTTTTTAATTAGGAGAGTCTTTTAAAAAAATTGTGGCTTCACAATTTATAATTAGCATTGCTGTACATGCTGTTAGGATCACTGCTTAAAATATAGGGAAGTCACTATTCAAGTGTCTTCCATATGTGAGTGGGAAAACTCCATAGCATTAAGTTCTCTTGTGCCATGGCTAATCTTAAACTTATTTAGGAATTGATGATATCCACAAACCAATGTGAACCCTAGACCCTTGTGGCAGCATGTGGTCTATGCTATCTTTATTAATGTTGGTATTTCAGGAAAAATCAGCAAGAAATCATGGTCTTCGAGCAATGTGTTCATATGGCTTATGTTATATGAATAACCTAGGAACCTACTCAGTACTTCTGTTTATTTCTTCCTCTCATAGTTTTTCGTGTGATAGGACAGTTTGTTTTCCTCCATTATTTGTTTCTTAATGTGAGAAGAATTTTTCTCAATGTCCATTTCTTCAGTTTTAT
>PVKN010041107.1:0-10587 GCA_004027915.1 Capromys pilorides
ATACACTCTGCAGCCTCCCCTTGCTCCAAATCCCTTGGCTTGTTTCAGTAACTCGGAGCCAACAGATTAAAGCTATCATCTGTCCAGGAGACGGCAGTAAAGGGATCACTTAGGCCTTGATATTTCTTTCAGTAGTAACTTTATGCATTGGTTTTTCCACTTTATTATACTCTAGCAGGTTTTATTTATTTAAAAGAAGAAATGTTTTGTAAAACTTAAATGAACTTGTAAGTGGATACTTATACTCTAAATATTTGAAATGCTAGGTTATTCCTTGCAAACCACTTTTACAAGGGCCTTCTATCTTGCTTGGAAAGAGGAAGGACATAAAATACTCACTTTTTGTCTCAGCAGCACCAAAGTGGCATCAAAGGCTGGGTGCATTTTCATGCAGAATAAACATACAGTCCAAATCAAGCACTCAGTACCTAATGCATCAGTTTCGCTGAGAGGATGATGGCAATAAAATATTTTAGTGAGAAGTGGGGACTGTCTCATTTGCCTAAACATCTTCTGGTAGAGCTGCACTCTGCCTTCTAATATTCGTGGGCTCCTCCTCTACCTTTCGGATTACAGGCATCCTGAACACCATTAGGATGCCTTTTCCTTGCTTCATGTTGTCAGTACCCAGAAGGGCGTGAGGCACCCATTTCTCTCCTGCTCTAAGAATTAACAAGATGGGGCAGAAGGCAGTGGCAGAGGTCGTACAGTCATCTGAAAATCTACTGCCAATCTAAAAACGCAGCCAGTAGTTTAATAAGCCTTTCCCTTTGAGTCACAATGTAATTGTTTATAAGTTGTTAAACGTGCACACACTTTTATAGGTTCTTAATAGACCATTACAACTTTAAAACTTTTCAAGGCAACGTTGCTCCTTTGTTTGTGTCCATCGTCTTGTCTGGGCCATGGGTCCTGTTGCTTCACCCTGGACACTCTTCTTCAGGCTGGCCCTTCCCTCCTCCTCTCAGACCTCTACTCTTGCTCAATCCCTGCTTTTCACACCAGTCTCTGTGCAGTACCCTTCTTGCTGCCCTCCACACCCCACCCACTTCTGTCCTATGGTCTGTCTATAAGTTAATCATTTTCTTTCTCCATCCTCTTCAACCTTGTCAACCTTCTCCTGCCACATAACTCTGTGAATGAGTTCATCTGATCATTGTCCATCAAGAAAATCTCTATATGACAGCATAGTATGTCTATAAATCACACAGGAGCTGAGGAGAGCCACATAATCCTTGAAAGAGCTATCAGATGCTGCAGTGGGTAGGAACGGTGGTCCAACCCACATCACACCTTTTTCCCACTGCTATTTCCAAAGGTGAAGTTCCGATGTCTCTATTGTTAACAGATCATGGTTCAACATTAACAATTCAGAAGCTCTAATAATCATTTAATGCTTGTGATGATTCAGTCCAACAATATTTCATGGCGTGGACCTTTGGCACGAGGCAGGGAGGTCATGGGCAGGAGACACACAAGTGAAGGAAGCAGACTCAGGCTTCTCTTCAGGTAGCAGTGACCTCGAAGGCTGGTGCCACCTCTTGGGTGCCTTTCTGTCAAGCAATGTTATACTCTGGGGGGAACATTCATCTGTGTGCACCCACAATGAACTCCACATCAGTGCCACTAGGCCTCTGCAGGGCTGGAAAGCAGCTGGGTTGACACTGCTGGCAACAGGCTCCTGCCTGAGCTCACCTCTGGTGAGAGACTCAGATAAGTCACTGCACATCCCTGCTTTAGTTTTTTAAATGTCAAGGAAAACCAACTAGAGAAATTCTTCTGGGGGATTAAAGGAGTTGATACAGGAAGTGTTAAAATGTAGCATTTAAGAGATAGTAAGTGCTGAAGACATTAGTTATGGGCTGAAGATGCGGCTTGGTGGTGGAGCTCTTGCCATGCATGCACAAGGCCCTGGGTTCCATCCCCAACACTACAGCCAAAAAACAAAACAAAAAAAAAGTTGACAATTATTTTTTACATAATATTCCTGTACTCTTGTTAGAAAAGATAAAATGTGTCCTCACTACTTGAACAAACATCTTGTAGCAATTGGTAAAATCCTTAAGATTCACAATCTGCATCAAAAGGTTAAACCCTGCCCTGCAGTGACAGGAAACACAAAAAGAAATATACAAATGCTTTTGTAGATACACATATAGACAAAAAAGTATCAGCTTGTGCCGAATTTTTTTTCAAGAAGGAAGAAAAAAAAATAGATAAACAAAGATGAAAGCGGTGGCCAGCAGCAACCATTTCCAGGGTGACCTGGTGAGTTTTCAGCTTCAAACAGGTCAGATCAAGTGCTCCCCAGCGGCATTACCTGGGGCTCTGTCACTCACACATCAAGCTCCCTTCTACCCAGCTCTTCTCACACAGAACATGCTGCCAGATGCAGAAACATCACTGCTTTCTTGCCTGCAGTACAGAGCTTCCAGGGTCAGGGAGAGAGAGTGAGATACAGGGGGCCGCTAACAAAGGAAAAACAAACCCCACAGACACCAGCAAGTGTGCTTTCTTGTGTCCATAAGAAAATCTTCATTACAAAGTATCACAAGCTTTTTCCAGGACTCAATTTCAGTCTTGTGCTAGATCTGGCATGGGATCCTCTTCACATTCATCTGCAATTGTCTTCTTAGGTTCAAAACACCCACTTTCAGGGGAGCCTGGCCTAATGAGCAATGAGGAGGAGACTTGCAAGCAGGATGCACACCTGCTGGGTGGAGCACAAGGCAGTCTGTGCTGCCTCGCTCAGATGCCCTGTGTGTTGTCTATGCCTCTCCTCTTTTGTAACAGAATCAAGTGAAAGGTGGCCATCAAGTTATACAATTTTTCTATAACTAATTCATATATAGACAGCTCTGATCAATCATGTATCATTACTACATCTCATCACATTTTCTATTTTACTTTATTTTTACTACATTAATTCAACATTTGATAGTTTCTAACTCTAAGAAGAGCATCAATCATTTCTTTTCTTCTACCCTAAGCCAAAGACTGGCTATGGAACCTTGAGCCAAAAGTTGGTATGAAATAGCAAATTATAACAAAGAATAATCTGAGGAGGCAAGCGACATAATTAGAGATGTATAGTTTTAGGAAGACTGTTTCCAGTCGAATGGGGCGAGAGAGCATTTGGGAGATGCAAATAATTTAAACTGGAGTTAAGGGGGAATTTGGGTCAGAAATGTGGCACATGTGTGTAATATTAGCTCTTGAGATGCTGAAACAGGAGAATTGCTGCAAGTTAGAGGTCAGCCTAGGCTGCAAAGTGAGTTCAAGACCAGCCTGAACTGCACAGTGGAACTCTGTGTTAAGGAGAGAGAGAGAGAGAGAGAGAGAGAGAGAGAGAGAGAGAGAGAGAGAGAGAGGAATCTCACGATGACTATGGCATTCAGAATCAAAGACCAAGCTGAGTATTAACCCACACCTACAACCCCATACTCAGGAGTCTGAGGCAGGAGGGTCTGCCAATTCCAGGCCAGCTAGACTTACATAGCAAGACTTTCAAAAACCAACCAAACAAACAAACACAAAGAAAGGACAAGAACCAAGAATCTAGGGTCTAGAATGGATATGGGTAGCCAGCTGACTAGTGTGAGGGTGAAAAGGATGTTTGCACTTTCAGTCTGAGAGACTGTTAAGCCAACATCAAGAAAGAGCAAATTACTTTTGGAGAAAGTAAGGATGATTTCTATTTGAGAAAAACATTCAGCAGGTAGCTAATGATGTGACTTTTGGACTTCAAAGGCAGGCCAGGAACAGAAAGCATAAAAATAGCAAGTGAAGCGAGAAAGAAAGGAAAAATAGGAAAAAGCAAGGTGAGAAGGAGGGAATTAGACACCATGCTCAGTACATGGTATGTGCCTGCTGGTCTTCTACTGACTACCCTCTGAAGCCAGCTGGAGAGGACATTTTTAGAAAAGTAATTTGCCCAAGTTTCTGAAGCTCTATAAGTAATGGAGCAAGGATTTGAATTTGATATACTGATTTTCCTATGCATACTATTAAGCAGCATTCTGTATTTCCACCAGGATTCTTATATAACTAAGAAGAAAGACCAAAGAAGCTGATAGCAACACTACAAAGGATGAGATAGAGGGCTGGGGAGAGCCAGGAAATCTACCGGATGAGGGCCTCCAGTGTCCATTACCCTTCATGATTAGAAGTAGTGATCAATTTCATTGGCACAATAAGGAATAGCAACAATTTCTTCAGGTGTTGCAAAGCATAATAGCAAGTATGGAACCTATGACTTCAAAAGGAAGAAGGCATTTAAGATCAAAGTGGGTTTTTCATAAGCCAAGAGAGAAGGAAATGGTAGGGGCAGAGGGTTCAAAAGAAAAGGAAAGAAATAACTGGTGTGACAGAGCCATGAAGCAGACAATAAATCTGGCTGGAGATTATAGCTTTGAGATTGAGAATGAAAGACAAGGAGAGATAGAAGAAAGAGGGAAAAAGGGAGAGAGGGGAGAGAGACAGAGACGGAGAGACAGACAGACAGACAAAGACCCACAGAAACAGAGACAGATCTTACTGAAAACCCTTACTTTTCCTGGTAGACCTATGGATAGATAACAAGGCACAATGAAAAACTCTAGGTCCATGAGTTTAAGAGGAAACGATTGAATAACAAAATTGAAGACTGGGAAAATGAGCAAATACACCAGTGCCCAGCCAGAGGCAGCAATTTGCATCAGATGCCACTAGTATGGAAAGCTGACTTCTCCAGCAGTTTAAACTATGCACAGGCCAACCTGGGCTGATAGGAAAAACACATGCAAGAAGGTCTACCTGTGTACATGGACAAAGATAGCCATCTGTGAAACAAGGCTGAGCTACAATTCTGCCAGCTCTTTGTTCAAGTGAATATGATTGCTCTCCAGAGGACAGCGTAGGGGAGAGACAAACACCAATTTGTAAAATTGAGGCTGTCTAATACTCCTTATTTATAGTTTTATTAGTGTGCAAAAGGCTGTGAAAGGTAAATGTACCCATGATCACTCAAAATGTAGGAATAAGCCACAGAAAGGGAAAAAAAGCTGGGAAAAGGAGGGAAAAAGAAGCTCTTCATGTCCTTCAGAGCTGAAGGCTTACATCCTAATGAGAGTGCTCTGCACCTATCATTTTAACAAGAGACAGGACAAGGAAACATCCTCCTGCTTAAAAAGAAAGCAGGATCTATCAATAATAACCTAAGGGCCATCATTATCTTTCTGAATCATCACTCCTGCCATGTAAGAGGTACAACTCCAGTGCTAAAATGCAGCTAATGAATTCCATGGGAGTTCTTTATGAGAGCCTTAGCCCCGGAACCGGGTGGCTGAGCTCCACATTCTCAGTGCTGCCTCTCCCCTGTCTTCACGGGAGGATAAGCAGTACCAATGAATTCTGTGCCATGCCCTGGTTCAGGAGGCTGGTAGAAATTCTTTGCAATTTAAGGCCACTGCTGTGACATTACCTACAAGGCTCCTTTTCCATGAATCTGTTACATCCAACAGTAGGACCCAGCAGGCCCTGCAGCTGATTGAGGCTTCCAGTACAAACGAGGTGTGCCTGAACAATGACAGCGTCTACCCGCAGCTGCAGTGGCACGAGTTCACTGGTTTGCTTATCATCAGGAATTCTCTGGGTGTCTGGAAAGCCTACTGGGCTGGATTCAGCATCCTTTCCAGATGAAATAATCACTAAAATGTTTAAGATAAACAACTGAATGACCAATGTCATAGTCATGGGGATATGTTTACTGGCAAAATGGTGGAGTTCAGGTTTAGGATCGCATCATATGTTTTTGATTGTTTTAGAAAGAGCAGTCCTAAGGCAACTTGAAGCTGAAATACCTAAAGTCCTTTATTCATTGTCTTTAGCCTAGTAAGAGTTATGCTTAATAAAATGACTTCAGAGCCTCAGAGCATTTATAAAAACAATTATTTCATCACATCCTTAGTGCACATAGTGACATATGTGGGGAAGGTGGGACTAGTGTCACCATTTTCATTTTAGAAATGTTCCCTACAAAACTGTCATTAAATCAAACCCTGGGTATTCTCAACACTAGAAGCTGGCTTTACATTTTAAGTTGTACAGAATATAATTCTGTATGACTACCTATAAGGATGATTTTTATGCTGAGGCTAAATGAGTTGCCCAGATATTTCTCCCATGTGGTTTTTTTCCCCTCTTTGAAACAACAAAAAAGAGATTTAATTCTTTCCCACAGGTTGGAAATTTAGACATTCTTTTACTCTCAAGTCAACAATCCACAGCTATAGCAATCTGATGCTCTTTGGCAGTTTTTAATAAATGGGAGTATTACAATGTTTTTTTTTTTTCTCCTAGTCTAGCACTGTCCGAGGCATTAGCTACATGTGGCCAGTTAAATCATAATGATTTAAAACTGAATGAAATTAAAAATTCAGATCTCCGTTATATGCCTCATACATATCCACATGTGACTTGTTACTGCACTGAACCATGTGGTGCATATCCTGTGTGATACAAAGTTCAGTTGGTCAGCCTTATTCTCTACTCTGCGGCTGTTTGCTCTGAACTTCTGGCCTACATCCTGATCTTGCGGTAGGGCTATCTTTTCTCATCTCCTATTTTCAGGCTCACCTTTACAAATAGTGTGTCTAGTTGATCTCATTTCTTTTTACTGTGAGGGGTGTTGGTGGAGGAAAGAAAAAGAATTCCACCCCACATTCTGTCAGTTTAGAAATACTTAATTGGTTTGTGGGCTGGCTGACAAGCTTTAATATTCTCGTCTTTTCAAATCTAAACTCAGCTTGAGGCCAAATCACTGCCTATATCACACACACACATGCACACACACACACACACTCTATCATTAAAATGGAAGCAAAGCTCTTTTTACTTAAATTGACAACAGGGAGAGAGAGCATATACTTCATATTTTTACTTTTTATTTCTCGGATGCTGGGAAGGAAAAAAATGCCACATTCAATTAGTGAGAGTTAGAAATTCTTAAAGGGTGTTTAACTGATCCAGGCTAATGTTTAACTTTGGCATTTTACTTAGTTGCTTGTTAAACTTATATAAATTGAAAATGTGGACACCAGGATCAATGACCTAAATGAAAAACTTACAGAGTATTTAAGCACAAAAGTTGCCTTATAATTATCTATCAAACCCCAAATCACTATTACATAAAAAAACAAAGGCTCAGAACTTGGCTCAGAATTTAACCTCTAGCGCTGATGTCATGCTACTATTCACCAAGCCTACTAGCCATGTCTTCTTTTAATGACATACAGTCCTCCAAACACATGTATGTTGAATACATCCTTCTAAAGCAATCAAGTATCCCCAAGGCAGGTCTACAAGAAATCAGTCAAAAAATGTAAGATATGATTAAATATAGTCATTTTCTTATTCTGATTCTCTTTGACTATATGAATAGAAATCTGCACCCATTTTCAAAGCATTTGTGCCTATCACAATGGACATATCCAGCACCACAAAGCTTTAGAAATATTATCTGACAACAAGGCATCTTTGGTAAACAAGCATATAGAAAAGGGACATAATCTTGAACATCATGCTAATGGTGACAAAGCTATATTGTTGACAGGCAAAAGCTGAGTACTTGTGAGGACCAGAAGTGGTCTCAGCATTGTCCATACATTATCTCATTGTATCCTTACAACCTATGAGCTAGATATGCACCACTGCTATTACTATTTTACAGATGGCATCAATAAGAGTGTTAGTAGGCTTTGGGTCTCATCCTTATTTCCAATTCAAATCTTAGGAAAACTGGCAGATTGGGCCACAAGTTACAAAAACAAAACAGGCAGCTCACAGCAGGCCCATGGGGAGGTAGAATTGTAAGGAGTACATTTGGAATTTAATTTCATAAAACTGGGGAGGCAAAAATTTATGCTATGCAACCTTCAGTTTTGAAAAACAACAACAAAAAAGAGCCATATTAAGAAATGCTTGGCATTTTATTGTAAAGCACATGTTCTTTAACTTGTATTAACATTTTAAAAACTTGTGTTACAATCAAATCATCTTAACATGATGACATCCTAAGGGAAGAACAAAACTGTGTTTCACAAGCTTAGCCAGAAGCCAATACATCAAAAGGGAGCTGAGCTTTGTGTTGTGCTTCATTCACTGTGATGTTCTTGCAATGAGTTCTCTGAACAGACTGCAAACGAAAGGAGAAAATGTGGGTGTGGTGACGGTGGGAAGCAACAGTCTGAGGCCATCCAGGCCCACCATCTGCAATTTTTTAGTCTAGACTTGGCATACTTGTTTTTTAAAGAACCAGTACATAGAAGAATTCACTTTCCTGGGCTTCATCTTCCACACTCTCTCCGCAAGTCAGCTTCCAATCACTGCCATGCTTTGTGTCTTGGATTGAAAACAAAAGCTTTTTGCCACCGAAATACAGAGCTGCAGCCCTGTACCTAGGGATGTGGCTTGTTTCCACCTCTCTTCCCTGTGTTTCACAGACTGATCAGTTTGTAGATAGCCGAGGACAGATAATATTAACCATTTATTTATTTCACAACAGTCATCATTCTGGTCCAAAACTAAGTAACAATTCTGATTCAGTCTTGGTGATGCTAGAATCCTTAAATAAAAATATGTGAACTTAATTTATCTAAAGGAGTTTTAATTCTTTTTTTTTTTTAAGTCTATTTGAGTCAGGGTCTCACTACGCAGTTCAGGCTGGCCCTAAGCTCACTTTTGTAGCCCAGGCTGGTCTTGAACTCGCACCGATCCTACTGCCTCAGTCTCCCAAGTGCTGGGATTACAGGCGTGCACCACCATACATGACCTAAAGGAGCTTTAATTCTTCTATCACTTTATTTCTTTCCTTCAAGGTCTATGGGAAAAATAATAGAAGCAGCATACTACAGATGAAAAGATGAGCCATGTTTCTTAATTACTAAAAATGTGATGTACTATTTATCAAATAGGACTGAGTTGAAAGGATAATGGTTTCTTTCATGGACGCACCTACTTAATGAATTTCACTGTGATTGTAAACCTTCATACTCCCTTTTTCAAAGATCACATAAAAACAGTAGTAACATTTTAGACATAATTCATGGGTTTTACTATACAACAAAATAATGACTTTCTTCTATGTTCATTATAGCATTTGTGATACTGTTAAGTAATCTGAGTTTGCAGTGGTTAGGTTAGAAGAGTGTCTGAACAATAATGAAATACAAGATGCTTCTTGGTTCCTGAAATGATATTAGAGAGGCTGGAGCACATTTAAATACAAAAGTTTCTATGCAACTAACCTTTATAGGCTTTGGTCCAAAATATAGCATATAGAATCTTGTTGCTACTGTTCTAATCATATTTCTGTTCACTTTCATAGCTTAGCTGTATTAGAAAATCCCTATATTTCCAAGTTTTTTTTTCTGATATCCACACAATAAAACAACATCTTAGAAAAATTTGTCATTACATTTAGCCTCTGGTCTAGAACTCTGAGTAAGGGCTTTTCTGAGGCTATATGTAAACTGAGAAAGAGTTATAGGACAATAACTAAGGCACTTTTATAACTAAAGAAAAGAACTTATCTCCACTGGTACTTAACTGATTGCTCTTTTTTTTTTTTTTTTTTTGGGACCGGGGTTCAAACTCACAACCTTGAACTTGCCAGGCAGGCACTTGTACCATGGAGCTATCTCCCCAGCCACTAATTGATTGTTCTGAACCACTCTATGCTGATATGGTGTACTGGCAGATATATTGTGCCAACTTGAGAAGTTTAGAAATTTAATTAACTTGAGATCAAAGATTATTAGTTTGTAAACATCCTGATCCTGTGCAAGAGGAGGGCATGGACATCGTGTGAGTTCTACACCTCAGCCCCAGGGTAGCTCGTTTATACTATTAGGAGGGGAGAGGCCAGCTAGAAGTCGCAGATGCTAGTCTCCCCTTTGTTTTCGCTGTTTTCTGCTGCCATGCACTGCTGCTCTCTGCCATGTGCCACTCTGCCTGGGAGCCAGCTGAGTATAGACTGAAACCTCCACAAACTGTGAGATAAATAAACCTTTCCTTCCTTAATTTTGGGTGTCAAATATTATGTCCCACCAATAAGTGAAAAGTAACTGAGACACATGGTAAATACTAAAGGAGCTCCAAAGTTCTAATTAAGTCAAAGTTATTACTATGTAGTTACTAGATTACATAAGCATTGTCCCTATAGTGTCTATGAAAAGCAGTAGCAGTGAACACATTGCTCACTTGGTATTGTCTTTTCCTAGGTGTGTCTTTCTGTAATGGACTGTGAAGGACTCCCATAGACACAAGGGGCGATACCACTCCTGGAAAACTAAGACTTGACATTATACACCTTTTTCTAACCTATTATTTTAGCCAAATGAAACATCATTATGCCCTTCACCCATATATTCAGCTATATAAATATGAAAAAATATTTCAGGGTATATCAGAGAAAGGATACACTTGTGCCAGTTGCAAACCACTATTTTAAGGCACAATTAATATTATGGAACTTTTAATATATTAAGCACTGCTCTAAAAGTTTGCATATTTTAATTAATTTAAGGATAAATTCTTCACAACAGCAAT
>PVKN010041108.1:0-10604 GCA_004027915.1 Capromys pilorides
CTATACAGTGATTGTAAGGGGTCATAACCATCACTGTAGCTCAGTACCAAAGGAATAAGCCCTAAATCCAATCTGTAGAAATGCCTCAATCTTAATACATTGGAAAGGTAGGGTCTTGGGATAGAACCACCTACACCTAGAAGACATTTGGAGGAATACACACTCCCTAGGAAAACCTTGACATCACTGATGAGACTATCTAACATAAGAAATCTAGAAGCAGCAACACAGAAAACAAAACATAGAATGACAAGACAAAGAAGCAAAATGTAATCCCAAATACCCAACCCAGATAGGACAAGTCCTAAGCACAAAGAAATGGAGGAAATTGCAAGCCAACAAATGGAGCTTTCAGAAATGGTAGCAGCAGAAGTGAAAAACTAAATGCAAGAAGTGATAGAAAAAAATCTCTAAGGTTCAAAAAAAAATGACTACCAAAATGAAAGACATTAAAGTAGAGACAGGGGAGCTCAGGAAAACAAGGCAGCCTTTAGACAACATATCATGTCCGTATCTTGTCTTCTGAACAACTACTACAAAGACAGCAATATGCAATGTATTAACTATTGTAACTGTCCTACTAATCTGTTTCAGAACTGTCTCATTGTGATTTTATCTTTTGTTATCATTAAAATGAATAGAATAAAATAAAATAAAATGAGGCAAGTCATAAATGTCAAACATAGACAAAAAATGGACTCAACAAAGCAAATCCAAACAGAAATGCAGTAGATTAGAAATTTCACTGAAAGTATATGTAACAGAGTGGATGCAGGTGAGGACAGAATATCAGATCTAGAATACAGGATTGCAACTAGCAATCAGGAAAAGAAAAACATATTGAGAGATGCAAGAGGGCTGGAGAGATAGCTTTGTGGCACAAGTGCCTGCCTGATAAGTGCAAGGTCGTGAGTTTGAACCCCAGTCCTGCAAAAAAAAAAAAAAAAAAAAAAAAAAAAAAAAAAAAAAAAAAAAAAAAAAAAAAAAAAAAAAAAAAAAAAAAAAAAAAAAAAAAAAAAAAAAAAAAAAAAAAAAAAAAAAAAAAAAAAAAAAAAAAAGATGCAAGAAACCATGAAAAAAATCCAGCAGTTACAAGACAAAGTAAAGGAGAATAACATAAAATTGATTGGAATCCATGAAAAACTGGAGTGCAAAAGCCATTAAAATCTGCTCCACAGAAATAATAGAAGAAACTTCCAAAATGTTGATAAAAAATTTGACATACAAATAAGTAAAGCACACAAAATATAAGAAATAGTTATGGAGGATTGGGGAGATAGCTCAGTGGTCTAAGTGCTTGCCTGCAAACACAAGGTCCCAGGTTCGATCACTGGTAGTTAATGCTATTCTGGCCCTGCTCCAGGTACACCAAGCCAGTTACCAAAACTGGGCATGGTAGTGAACACCTGTAATCCTAGCACTGGGGAGGCAGAGATAAGAGGATAACTATGAGTCTGAGCTGTGTAGCAAGACCCTGTACCACAGAAAGAAAGAAGAGTTAAAAAAGAAATAGTTGTGTATCCCTCTTCCAGAATTTATTACTATTGTAATTAAATCTGACAAGAGCCTAAGCCGATAACTTTTATGTCTATGAGAATAATTTACCTCCTTGTGTGTTATTTTTAATCAACATATAGCTATTCTGTATATTTATAGGTTACCACATATTGTTTTGCATAACATTCAGGTTGGGCTGAACATATTTGTTTTCTTGCATATTTAGAGTTTTGGCAGTGAAAATATTTCTCATCTTTCTTCTTGCTATTGTGAAATGTATCATAAAATTTGCCTTTTATAGTCAGTCTGTTGTGTAACAGTACCAATCTTATTTCTCCCAAGTGAAGCACACTAGCTCTTGATCAACCTTTCCCTATCTTTTGTGCCTCACTGTACTCAGCTATAACTGCTGTTCTTCTGCAGTTGGGTGACATATCATGTCTGTGTCTACCCAATCAACTCTTAGATTCCACACATAAGTGAGATCATGCTGTATGGTCCTTCTGTTGTTAGTCATTCTCAAACTTGGTTTCCTTAATGAGAATGAACTCCAACAAGCACCATTTACTGTCATACTTTCTAGGAATTCTAGTTTATTTCTTAAATTTTGAAAAATGTTTTATATATTTATATTTATTTGATACAGGGTCTCTCTACACAGCTTGGACTCGTAGAGATCCTCCAGTCTCAGCCTCCTCAGCGGTGGGATTACTGGCATGCACCACCACACCCAGTTTTAGTGGCCAGAACTCAAGCCTGAAGTTCTGGTCACCAGCAGGCACACAGTACTGGATATACAACCTGGGTCCTTGTGCTTGCCAAGCCAGCACTTAGGTCACTGAGCTATCACCTCAGACTTCTAGTTTATTTCTTATGCATATTTGCTATTTTCTGCTAATAAGTCAATAGAGTAAAATGTTCCATCATTGTAAGTATAGATTTCTTTTTTTAATTATTAGATGTACTGCTTAGAGACACTAACTTTCCTTAAATTAGATATGTTTCTTTTTAAGTTTTATTAACTTTAATGAGAAAGAAATAATAGGGCCAGGCCTGGTGGCACATGCCTGTAATCCCAGCACTTGGGAGGCTGAGGCAGGAGGATCAGTGCAAGTTCAAGACCAGCCTGGTCTACAAAAGTCAGCTAAAGGCCAGCCTGAACTGCATAATGAGACCCTGTCTCAACAAGATTAAAAAAAAAAAAGAAATAACAATGAGACTGTTTCAAATCAGGTTAGTAGGACAGCCACAATAATTAATAAAATGTTTATTGTTGTCTTCATAGTAGTTGTTCAGAGTACAAGATGCAGACATGATAACTTTTCTAAACACTCTTGGTATAAATCTTTCTTCTCACTGAACTAAGAGAAAGTAGTTGTATGTATAGTCCAATAGTCTGAAGCTGTTGACTTGAGCCTTTTACAGCTCAACGTATTAACATGGCTTTACTTTTCATACCTCGTGGTTAAACTTTTCTGCTGGATGGTTAAGACCCAGTTAAGGCAAGACCTATATAACAAAAAATGTACCTTTTGTATCTGACAAAGTCAGCCAAATTCCCTCAGAATTTACCCTGAAACCATGTAACAAGTTTTGTAGAATTTCTGTCAGTGTCAGCCATCTGGATGAGTCACAGTGATTGCTTGACCAACTTGCTCTCTGTGAAAGACTGAGAGAATATTTTCTCTCTAGGTGATTCTCCTTAGGCACACTTTACATCATGGATCCCTTTCCTCTGTGGCCCCATAATCTCCTTGAACAGAAAATTTGGGACACCACTGAGTTTTAGGATGTTACAGTATAGGTTCTCTTATGTCCTGAGTCCTTTGAGGGGCTAGGGCCAAAATATTGGCCAAATAACTCAGCAGATTAAAGCACATGCAAGCAGGCACAGAGGCCAGGAGCTTGATTCCCCAGCATGGAATGCCAGCCCTGCCCCTGGGGCAAGCTGAGATGACGTGGTGGTGTGTGCCTGTCATTCTTGCTCTTGGGAGGGGTTAAACAGGTGGATCACTATGAGTCCAATCTGGTATTGAGTCCCTGAACACCCTGTAGATCCTTCCCTAAAATACAAAAAAGAAAAAAAAAATAGATATCTGTTTCTTATCTATCATATTCTTGCTAATTCCCTTAACCTATTCTCCTCATAGTGAATGTCAGATTTATGTTATCATGAACCAGTATATTTTTACCATTTTATTCTATTATACTGTGTGCCTCATATTATGTTCTAAGTGTGCTATTTTGGTTTGACCTTGCTTCTTTAATTCTTCTTTCTCTGTTTTTCCTTCAATGTGTCTTTGAATGGTTTATTGCTTAAAAGAATGATTATTTATTTTACATACTATACATTTTTGCTTACATTCAATAGGTTTGATCTAAACTATGTCATGCAGCTCAACCTAATGAGAAATGTGCTATCTTTTGTCTTTCTGTACTTGCCGTGTTGGGGACTGTTACAATTCTTCAGTATATGCTAACCTATAAGTAAGTCCATCACCTTGGACTTCTTTATCCCAAACTGGATTCTGTTAGAGAATTTTCTGCCTGTTTTCTAAATTCATCTTTAGCGCAGCTCACTTTGGCAAAAGAGGCACAGGCTGCTGTCATTCCTACTTAGTTCCTGCTGGTGAATTTTTGGACATAGTTTAGCATGAATTTTGATTTTCTTCAGAGTAAGCTTTGTTTTCAGTTTTATTTACAAAGTTTCTTCCTGTTGGATGGCTGTATGTTCTTCCATGTTCATTTCTTCCTGAAACGCTCTCAAATAACTGCCAAGCTTTCCTCCTAGGGATATATGTTGCCATTTTGTAACAGTCCTCACTGGAACATTTTTGAATGATTGTGTGAGAAATAATTTACATCTTTCTATTTCTTCTCAAATCACTTTAGCACTGGCAATATAACATGATTGCACATATTTTTGTAACACCTTACAGATTTTTTTTTGAAAAAACAAGTTGTTCCTGATTAATATCTCTTCTACCACCTCTATTTTTGTGACTATTTAGAACTATATTATTCTTCTACTTGTATTTTCTATGATATTACAGATAAAATCAACCACTGTGCTTTTCTAATTTATTAATTACATTTCTTAAGTATAATGGTGGGCATCTTGCATTGGAAAAAATCTTGCTACCACTACACTAGAAAGGCCTCAATTTTCCAGTTCAAAGTATTATTATAAAACTCCTACTTTTATACTATATATGTGAAAAATTAATCTGTGTGTGCAAAAATCAACCCCATGAATGTTTTACCTTTTCTTCTCCTGACACAGTCACCATTTATAAGCCAAGTAGAACATAATTTTAAAGCTATATAAATGATATGAACTGCTGATATGGCATAAACATAAATGCAGAAATATCTATGTGAGCATAAATGTTTCTTATCTAAACTAACCTATGGATACATTAACTTAGAGAATAGTGCTTCACATTTTAAAATCTAACTATTCTATATGAATTACTTAAAAGCAAAGAATCAAAGAAAGTGGCTTCTCCTGGATTTTTTCCCACAAGAGCTAAAAATATCATACCACAGCAATGCATGTGCACCGATGGTTATGGCAGCGCAGTTTGTCATAGCTAAATGTTAGAAACAAACCAAGCGTGCATCAACTGAGAAATGAATAAGAAAGATGTGGTATTTTTGTGCAGGGGAGTATTACTCAGCTATAAAAATGATTAACTTGAGGCTTTTATTGGTAAATAGATATAACTATAAACCATACTCATAAATAAAATAAATTGGACTCACGTGTAAACATCATATTATTTCCTCAGTGTAAGAACTTGAAAGAGTAAATAAAATCTGAAGGACACAATAGATACTGTAAGAGGGAAAAAAACTATTCAAAGGGAAGGAAGAACTGGAAATAGGAAAAAGAGGAAAGAAAGAAAGAAGGAAGAAAGGAGGGAAGCAAGGAAAGAAGGAAGGAAGAAACAAAGGAAGGAAGGAAGGAAGGGAAAAATAACTATAAACGTATATACACAGGGTATCTTAGATAATGGTACTGCTAATTTCAGCTAGTCTATAGAAAGGAATAGTTATTTTTTTCTCTCTCTCTCCTTTATAGTTTTTTATATTTTTGGCAAATTTTGCATGCTTATATCTGGTAATCTGAATAACTAATTTGGAGACTGTATTGGTCAGGGTTTTACTTAGAGGAACAGAAATATGTAAGGAACGGATATTAACACAAAATATACAATATATAAGGAGCTATAAGATTGGCTTACAATAGTCAGCCACAGAGTCAGATGAGAAAGTGTGCAGAGGGTGTCTGCACGCTCCGGACTGGAGAATTCAGTCCCGAGGTCTGAAACTCACTGCAGTGATCCATGTAAGTCTCTATCCATCGGCTGATGGGTCTGTGATAGAAGACTGAAGTGTCTGTGATGGACACTGAAGAGTCTGCGATGGATGGCAAAAGATCCAAGCTGGAGGCTGAAGAGTCTATGCTGCAAGCCAGACAATGAAGGCCAGGCCGAAGGCGAAGACTGAAGCTTCTCAGAGGAAGTGACATCTTGACTCCTTCCTCAGCCCCTTTAAAACATCTCTGTGCTCTGACATGGGCCCATTGTGCCCTAGGGTGGAACCAATCATACCCCAGCATGGGCCCTTGATTCCCACTCTAGGGAGGAGCCAATCATATCCTAGGCAGGCCCTGATCCTGCTCCAGGAAGGAACCAATTGTACCCCAGGACAGGACTCCCACCAACAGGGAGCCAGGCCGCTAAGTCATCCAGCCAATTTGACACAACATATCAACCACTACAGAAACTATAATATGCAATGTAGCAATCATTGTTGAATTCTTATCATTTTTGGCTAGTGAAATTTGGTACTATCCTTAGTAGTTTTCTTTTTACTATTTTTTTCTCCCTTTAAAAGCTAAAACGTAAATTAGATAAATTGAAAAATAAGCTCTGCTTTACCAATGAAAAGAAAGAAAAAATGTGGCTTCACAATAATTCAATCATGTGATCAAAAAAAAAAAAATCATGATGGAATGGGGATGATGCAACTGACTAGACACGAAAGAACCTGAAGTATACTGCATCCAATAATTAATTCAAGTTTTTTCTTCTTAAAATATAAATTTAAAAATTATCCTGTTTCTACTTGTACATGTAGAGACATATGCACATTTAAATAATTGTTAATAATTTTCAGCACTCAACAACTGATATTTAAAATGAATATTATACTATTGGCACATTATTTCTTTAATCCTCCTAACAGGTGAAGGTGGAAAACATGCATATAATTTGAATGTCAGTCTTACTGAGTTTTCTTCTGGGGGACACATAGCATTTGTTGGCAAGGGTGCACTGTACAATCATGCTGACCATTTTATCTTTAAAAGAATAATTCCATGAAGTTTCAAGAGAAGGAAAGAGATACATTCCTTTTCTTTGGACTTCACTGTCAGTCACTTCCATGTAAAATTTTAATGAATAGTTACCTTGCCATATATGTTTAAAATCACACATTTCTTTCTGAATACCTGTTATTTTATTCTGTATAGCATATGTTTATAATTTGTGCATCAAACAAAAAAGTCTGACAATAAAATGACAAAAAACTGCTGATTTCTGCTGATCTGTGGAAAGGTGCAGTAGTGCTTAATTTTTTTTTCTCTTCTTTCAAATTTCTTATAACTTTTATCCCCCAATTTTGCATGCATATATCTGGTAACCTAAATAATTAATTTGAAGATAACAACATGCGCTATAACAAGCATTGTCAAATTTGTATTATTTTGTTAGGTGAAATACTATATCATTTCTAATATTTATTATTATTATTTTGTGTTTTCTTTCTTTTTTTTTATATTTTAGGGAAGGGTTTACAGAGTGTTCAGGGTCTCACTACTAGATCGGACTCATAGTGATCTGCCTGTTTACAGCCTCCCAAGAGCTGGGATTACAGGTGTGCACCACCAAGCCCCAGGGATAGAGCTGGCAAGGCAGGCTCGGGAATTGAACCCTACACCTGCTTGCTGGCACTTTAATCCACTGATCTATTTGATTGGCCCTTGTACTTTCTTTAAAAAATAAAGAAGTAAAATAAAATGACAAAGAAAAATTTGATCACATGATAAATTGACTCTCATATTAATAATAAATGTTTGCCAAAGCCTATTACGATTGAGTCAGGGAATAAATATCTACAAACCCAAATGCTTTTAATATTCAATGAACATCACATGGAAATTATGATACTAATGCAGATTGAGAGATGAAAACCTAATATCCAATCAGAATGTCTCATGAAGAAACTGCACTAATTACCAACAAATTTTGTTGGCAGAAAGGTGGAAATGATTCCAAAGAATCTAGAAATTGATCCTACAGGAATCCATAGGACTTCTCAATGAGTTCTGTAACATGATGCATGTCAAGGGAAGATGAACACCAATTCTGAAAACACACAGATCCTCAGAAAAAAAAATTGGTTTTTCACAATTGCTAAAATGAAATATTGGCTCGATTGTAAACTTTGATTATAAATCAGGTCCCTTGACTAACACAATCAAGAGTTTATTTTTCAAGTTCAACACTTCATTTGATATTTATATTTGCCATTCACTCTTTGATTCATTCATTGATTCATTCATTGGTTCATTCATTCAGCATCTCGGTATTTAAAATATAGGAGTCACTTTTCTTCTATACATGTTTTTGTACTGGAAATAGAGCTCACAATCTCATACATGCCTTGCAGGTACTGTGCCACTGAGCTATATCCCTGACCCTTATTTCAATGTTTAAATTTATCTATTTACTTATTTACCTATTTTTATTTCATTTCTTAAATTAACCTATTGTCATTTTATTGAGAAAAAATTGTTATAGAACCATAGTTAGTACTGTATTTTATCCACTGACATTAATATAGAGTAATTGTACTAGCTAGATTCTTGAGACACAACTGTGAATATTCTTCCTATGTACCTTTCTTCATTACATTGCAATTATAACTTATTTGCACTAGAGTTAGAAATTTTGAACTAGAATAGCTTTGGAATTATGAAAAAATATTAGTAAAATGTGGGCCAGCGCAGCATTGGACTTGGGTTGCACACTGCATTTGACTTGCCATGTTTCCCTCTCTTCAATAACTTACTCATGTATTTATGCATTCATTTATTTATTATATATGAATTTATTTATGTGCTTATTATGATTTCTTTATACATGTTGGACTAATAGTGATCCTTCTGTCTCAGCCTAACCAGTGGTAAAATTACAGGTGTGCACCACACCAATTTCAGTGGCTAGTATGGTAAACCCAAAGATCTGGTGGCCAGCAGGTCATGAGTTACTTGGTATTGAACCCTGGTCCTTGTGCTTGCCAGGCAAGTTCTTAGACTGCTGAGCTATCTCCCCAGCCCCTTAATAATAATTTTACTAGAGTCCACTCCCCTTTTCAGCCTATGTATACAATGACTCATTGGATGAATGTAAGGGTTTCTTAGAAATCACTGAACAGCTTTGGTGATGCACATGCTGTCTCATGGTGAGAAATGTGAGAATTAGAATTAAATGCTATTGATTCAAAGGCAATATTTGCTATTAGCATGATAAAACAGAGAAGTAGGAAGGAAATGTTGGGAGAGGAGATGGAATAATTGAAAACTTAATACAAATGTCAGAAAAATCTTCCAAAGACCTTGATATTATTGCTGGGCATGGTGACTCATGCCTATAGTCTCAGTACTTGAGAGGATAAGGCAGGGGAATCACTGTGAGTTCAAAGCTATTCTGAGCTACATAAGTAAGTTCAAAGCTAGCCTGTACAAGTAAACATCTCAGGGAAGAGCTGCCTCTCTCTACAAAGGGAAGTGCCATTTGCTTCAAAATCACTGAGCATTTGCCAGTTTATGTTTAATAGGCATTCAGTGGGGAGTGGAAAGCAAAATACTAGGTCAAAAGAAAGCAGAGTAAGGTTGTAGAAGATCAGATTGGAGAGGCAGTGAGAACTCAAAGGTGTAGTGTCACATGAACAGTTGTAATTGCTTCGGTCTTGACTTGCCAGAGATGAGCTTTTGGGTGCATTGTTGTACATAGTGACATATTCTGATTATTGATTTTTCATTGTGTTGACTGCCACACTGAAATCAGCCTATAGTGTAGCAAGTGGGGCAGAGGTTGGCAAATATGTTGGAAAATCACTGGAATAACGTAAATGAAGAGGACTTGATTCAGCAGGAAAATAGCAGAGTTGAGAAAATAAGACATCGTTGCATAGGAGCAAACCCAGGAGCAAAAGCATGACCTTAAAGCAAATACTTCATTTTGACAATCAACAGAGTAATGTAAAATACCGGAGCATTAATGTTAAAAAATAATCAAAGAATAATAAACAAGATGCTTGAAGGATGGCTTAATGTTTTCAGAATAAAGAATATTTGGAGTCAAAATATATCAAAGGTAGCAAAATATCTTTGCCCTAATTAGTCAAGTGATTAAGTACACAAAATATTCAATGGACATTTTAATTAAGCAGCAAATGATCACTTACTGAATAGGTACTCACTGGGTGCTTTCTGCCTGACAGACTCATAACTAGTGGGAGTAGGACATCTACAAGACAAAGCATCAATAATTCTGTCTTAAGGTTTAGAAATCAAAACCATTAGCAAGCAGCATTTCTCCATGCATGATTCTGCAGTTAGATCTCAAGCATCCTGTAGTTTTCCAGTGCTTAGGAGCCATGATGTAAATCACATCCGGATTGTGTGGCTGAACCAGCACACACAAATGCATTCTTCCTGGGGAGACATTATTACTTACTGCAACTCGATTTCAGACAGAGCCTGAGCATGCTCTGGCCTTCCTGTCCTTGCAGTGGAGATGCTGGGTTAGGGTAGTAATCAACCAAACCCCTTTGTATTTAATAAAGGTAAAGCCCTACTGAAATAATACATTTAAAAGGCATGGTTTGCCCGGATTCATTAACCTTATACAAATTTCTTAAATATATGTCCTTCACTGTATGACATCTAATGATCAATTTTAAAATATATGGGGGAAAATGATAATCTTTTATGCTCTGGGCAAAGATTATCTTAAAATGTTCTAACTCTTACT
>PVKN010041109.1:0-10603 GCA_004027915.1 Capromys pilorides
ACATTACATGGACACATACAGTGCATACTATTGAAGTGATTCCTTTAAACCAGGTACTATTTTACTAACTTGAATTTATTCCCTAAATACAATAACACTACAAGGTTGGAATTATTATAGAAACATGTGAGTTAGGTAGAAATATTGTAACAGTCAGATAGGGCTGTGCCTTCTAGACTAGCAGTGCAAGAGCGAAAACATGACACAACAGTAGCCAGAGGGGCATCTTTTGGAAGCCAGGCCTCAAGAAAAAAATGAAATGACCAGGCCTAAGATAAGTGAGAACACTTGGTCATAAGGCCCAGGTAGACATCTGTCACCCCAGTGATTAACCAAGACCCTCAGACTCATCCCTTCTAGAAAAGTTCTTTGTTCCTTCCTTGTAGACTACATGCATGACTTGCTTGATTCCTTGTGTCAATATGACTAATCGATTATATTATTAGTTGATTACAGCTATAACCCATGTTATAGCCATGTGGTTGTGCTCTAAAAACTTCCCTGAAAAGCAGGATCTTTGGAAACCCACTGAGAAAGCCCCCTGACTCTCAGGAGCTGTATCTCTGCCCCTCCACAAGTATTTTTTTCTTCTTAACCTCTGTTGCTGGTTAGAAATTATTTTGTGATTTTGGAGAAAACAAACTTAGAATATCAGACATCTAGCACACTAACAGTTATGTTATTTCCCTTATATCATTTAGATGTCCTATATCATTTCCTATATCATTACTATTAATTGCATATGGCAGATGACAATACTGAGGCAGTTAATTTTCTTACCTGAGATAACTATTAAAATAGTATATGAATATTTCAGTCAGCTGTTTTAATCTCTATAATATAGTGTCTCTTAAAATTGAGCCATTCATAGAAAAGAACAGACATATGGGTAAGTGAACACACTGCAAAAGGCAATTCTGTTTCACAGGGACATGCACCATTCCTGTATAGAGAGACAGCCTAAAGCTTGGGTTAAGAAAATGTAGACTTAATAAATCTTAGTCAGCTTTGTACCCATTAAGATAGCCATGGTAGTACTGTAGCATAAGTGGTACAGATGCGTTTTGACTTATGGTGAAAGTCCATCTTGTTAAACTATCAGTTAAAAATAATATAAGAGAAGAAGAGGAAGAACAGAAGAACATCCATGCTTTCATAGGATCTGTGAAGAAAAGTTAAAAGCTGGAACACTTTGGTTTCAGTTTCTGCTATTGTTTTGTTAATCGTACCTGTGTTTGAAGAGTTGTGAGTTACTTAAGTATGAAAATAGGCCCAACATGGATATCAGAAGTAATTTTTCCCAGCTTCCTTTAGATTCCAAGAAAGTAGAGGGCTGGAGAGATAGCTTAGCAGCATAAGTACTTGCTTGGCAAGTGCGAAGTCCTGAGTTCAATTCCCAATAAAAAAAAAAAAAAAAATAGAAAAGAAAAGAAAGTAGAAAAAGTATAATATAGTTAAATGGAAAGTGAGAATTTAAGGATCAAACAATGAGGAGAGAGCTTGGAGAAAAATTAGGAAACATGGTAGGGGCAAAATGATGCATTTATATACAAAAGATGTGAAGTCCTAAAAAAAAAATCCAACAGATTTTTTAAACTCGCAGATAATTGGTAGAATTTGCCTCCTAACTAACTATATGTACTTACATTTGTGAACTAAGCAAAGGCACTGAGGATAGCAATGTGTAATACTAAAACCATGCTTGGAATTCCTATTACTCTGGTCTTCTAATTAGGCACTACTCCTAACATCATATCAATTATTGCTATACTCTCCCTCAAGTAAATGTTTGTGTAAAAGTAGAAAGACAAAGAAAGAAAGAAAGAAAGAAAGAAAGAAAGAAAGAAAGAAAGAAAGAAAGAAAGAAAGAAAAGAAAAGAAAAGAAAAGAAAGGAATACAAAACAGAGAAAAAGGGCCATAGAAATGTATTGCTAAAATTTTGTAAATGGTTAAGTTCCTAAGTCTCTGTGTAACAATGTGTAACTGTTCCATTTTGCACATTCTATAGGGATTTAAAGTTTAGAATATCAACAATTGATGGAAAATACCTGTCAAATGTTATGTCTAAGGCAGTTGATATTCAGAAAGTTAGTGATTATAAGCTCAAGTGCCGGTATTATAGGGAATAATACTATTAAGCTTCTCTTTGGAGGGTTAATAACTTAAGTTGGTAGACCAAATAATTAGAGAAAAATAATGAATACAAGAGTAGCCAATATTTTGGCTCTAGCCCTGCAAGGCCAGTGAGGGCACAGGACATAACAGAGCCTGTATTGTAACAGCCTATAACTCAGTGGTGTCCCAGATTTTCTATTCAGGGAGATTATGGGGCCACAGAGGAAAGTGATCAATGATGTACTAAGGAGAGTCCCTAGAGAGAAAACATTCTCTCAGGCTTTCACAGAGAGTAATGGCTGTGATTCATCCAGATGGCTGACACTGACAAAAGTTCTGCAAACCGCAGTACATGGTTTTGGGGTAAATCCTGAGGGCACCTGACTGACCTTGTCAGATACAAAAGTTACAATTTTTGTGATAAAGGTCTTGCTTTATCTTGCTCTTCACCATCCAGCAGAAAAGACTCACCATGAGATATAAAAAGGAAAGCCATATTAATATGCAAAGGTTGTAAATGGCTCAAGTCAAGAGCTTCTGATAATGCCAGATGAGCTAATAATATACCACTATTATGGACTATTGGGCTATATATACAGCTGCTTTCTCTTTGTGCAATGAAAAGAGAGGTCTGTACTAATCATGTTTAGACAAGAAATCATGTCTGCGCCTTATACTCTGAACAACTACAATGAAGACATAGTTGTTAATATGCAATGCATCAATTATTGTAGAAAATAAATAAATAAGTAAGTAAATACATAAATAGAGTGTGCCAGAGAAGATTGGCTTTTGTCATATAGGTGACTTACAAAAGAAAAATCATGAAAGCAAGCCACACATGTCACTCACTGAACACCTACGGCTAATTCTAGAATTTCAAAAAAATTGACATGGAGAAGATGATTCAAGATTTAATGATTACAATCATATTTTTGAGGACTAAGGCACTCTTGGATAGATGAGACAAAAACAATTGCCTCTCTATTGGTGAGTTGAGAAGGAAATTGTGTTCATTACAGGAGGGGTATCCAAGAGAGTAGACACTATTTGTGTGTTCAAGGTTGGCCTAGTAGAGTAGGAGGCAATTTCTCCTGAAGGTATAGATAAACAGAGAGGCGACACAGTCAGATAAAGCTCAAGATTTCACTGACCTGTTAACTGGAGAAGAATGCCAGACATGCCCCAGCAAACAGCTTTTTGAAGAGTATTCTAAACTTGCATGGAGGATAGGCACATTCAGGTAAAGATCTAATTCAAGCCAATGCCCACTCTACTCTATATATCCATGACCAGATATTGTTATTGTAATTTATCTTTTGAGTTTAAACCAGCTTTGCATCAATTCAGCCCAAGATCTCGCTCCTGTGTGTATGTCCTGAATGTGTCTCTCTGTCTCTCTGTCTGTGCCCCACCTGTCTCCTAGCAGTGCCCTCTGCTGACTACAACACATCTCAAGCTCTGTATAAATAGCAGCTCATGAAGACAGTTCGTGCAGAGTCCAGGAGATGTCTTCTTTCTATTGTATCATGGCTCTGGAGGACAGAGTACAATATCAATCCCCCTGAATCCTGATAAACCCATATATACAACAGAAGAGAACTCAGAAACTCTTTTTCTGTCACCCTATCCTTAACCAATTTCCCTATTAAACACTTTGCAGTGGGCTGGGGGAATAGCTCAGAGTTTTAAGCATCTGCTTGACAAATGTAAAGACTGGAGTTTGATTCCCGGTACTGCATGTTATGCTGGGCCTGGAACCCCAGGCACTCTGTGCTGGACCAGAAGCCAGGTGTGGCAGTACATATCTGTAATCCTAGTGGTGGAGATGCTGAGACCGGAGGGTTACTATGAGTAGGATGGTTTCCCTGTGTGCTGACCATCCACAGGTCACTGCCTGACGGTTACTCACTCAGTGTTTGTCCTCCTTGAATCCCAGATCCAGTTTCTAGTGTCTCAATTGGCCTTGCTTCCTCAACAACAAAACATTGGGTCTCTGATGCACTACTAAAGCTTTCCAAAGGGGGTTCAGGAGATATTCCAAAGGAAAAAAGATCTCCATCAGCTGAAATTGATCAACGTCTCAGTAGTAATCAGTTTCAAGCTAATGATTTTTCATTTGCCTCATTTATTTTCTTCAGTTCCTCTTCCATCCAACCTAAGAAGCTCAACTTTCAATAACTGCCAGCACCATGGGTGGAGGTCACACTGTGGAGATGGTCTCTCCATTCCATCTCTGTCTGTGATTACAGCAAGGCACAGGATGAAAGATGATGCCAAGATTACTCAGAGTCCATGTCAAATCTGTACTCCAACAGGCCCAGAGAGGCTGCCACTCAGTGGAAGAAAGCCTCAAAAGACATCACTGAAGTGAAGCCTCTGTGGTCTTTTATCGATAAAGCCAGAAATCAAAAATCAAAGAAAAATAAGGGCATCTGGCCAGACAGGCATGAAGGGACAAGGGACAATCAGGATGAGTCTGACACATGACTGACTTTGGAACTCATAAGTGAAAAGGAGTGTGGGGAGGACAAGGGCCGGAGTATTTACTTCTTTTTAAAATATCTTTTAGAAATTTATTTATTTATTTATTAGTTAGTTAGTTAGTTATCAGGGTCTTACTATGCAGCTTGGACTCATACTGATCCTCCTGTCTCAGCCTCTCCAGGGCTGGGATTACAGGCATGCACCACCATGTCCGGTGTACGTGGCCAGCTCAGCGCACCCGGGGACGTGGCCTGTGTCACTTTGTGTGCATCAAACCTAGGTGCTTGTACTTGCCAGACTGGCACTTAGACAACTGAGATTTCTCTCTAGCCCTAGGGCATTCACTATTTAAGGCAAACCATCTTGACTCTACTGTGACTCGTGTCCAGGAAGGTTATCTTTAATCTCTACCCATGCCTTCTTGAGGCTCTGGTCCTGGGGCTGCAAACATCCTGTGTCTCTAAACAACTGTCTCATTCATTGCTTTGGCCATTCAGTGGATGCTGTACTCTTCCACATTGCTTTTTCCTAGGATTCCCTTGCAGTCCTGTAGACAGAGGAACAGTACAGTTTGTTGCTTTTAACATCTAAGATCTGGTTTGAGTGGAGATATTTTTGCCTTTCACTCATTTTCAATAGCACTGCAACTTTATAATGTGTTGTTTGTTTATAATGCTGCCATCTATGTTTTCAGAGCCAGTTTAATAACTACTGCTCAAAATAATAGTAATAACAGTAATAATAATAATAATAATAATAATAATAATAATAATAGAATTCTTTATTCAGAAAGCAAAGAGCCACATATAAGTGCATGATTTCTGGAAATCAAAATGTCCTACAGAAATGCTTGTCAAAGCTCTGATAGGAGATACAGCCTTTCACGTCAAAACTGGCAGGGGGCAGCAAGGTGCGGCTTGCTTCCTGAGGAAGGGAACTTGGTAAGGTCTGTACACCATGATGGCACCCCACGGCCGGCTTTGCACCCACAGACAGGGTACTGGTCATTTATTCTGCTTAGGCTTTCTTTCCCTTGTGTACATATTAATAGATAATGAAGCATTCTCTTCTCCAGAGCTCAGGGGAGTTCACAATCTGCTAGCTCATGCAACATCCTACAATTTCTGGCACAGATTTTAGCAAGGGTTTGAATGTCAGGATTGAAGAGGAAAAAAATTTACTGGACTTTTCTGGTTGGTGTAGTTTTGAAGGTTTTCATGATAAAACTGAAATGGAACTTGATGAAGTTTCTTTTCTGTTCTAGGTTGTCAGTCACAATTTTGACAGGAAATTATTGTTGACTGACACTAAATACAGTAAATGAGAAATTTCAATGTTTTCTTCCACCTAAAAAGTATGAACCACTGACAGAGAGTTTATATTTATCTGTGAGACTTGATCCACGAGGCCAGAGCTCCCTTCTTAGGAATCAGACGGGTTCTATGAAGAAAAGGTTTGAATATGATTGCACAGTATTGTTGATAAAGAGCAGACAAATGCAACTCCTCACCTGCAAGATGTAAGATAGAACAAGCGTGTATTCCACAAAATCAAGGAAAGAATTCTGAGGAAATACAGAGGTTAACAGTAGCAAAAATTTATTGAGAGAGAGAGCTCTTGGGAGACAGGAGGGCATCTGAGAGCAGTTACCAGTAATGTCACTCCTAAAAGGAAGATTTAGAGAGCAAAGATGGATACAACACCAAAACAATGACCAAGAGTCAGGGATTGCTCAGTGGCATAAGTGCCTGTCTGGCAAGGCAAGCACAAAGTCCTGCATTCCATACCCAGCACCAAAAAAAAAAAAAAAAAAATCAAAATGCTATGATCAACCAATAAGACTATAAGGATAGTCACTTAGATAACATTGACCCAATGGGTAAAATGGTCACACAGTACATGTATATGGAAAGAACAAGGACCTCCTAAGGAAGGTGTGAATAGAAAGGTCACCAGGTGGATGACCTATATCTAATTAGACCTTATTGGATAAGGTGATACAAATTATAGTATCACCTTCAGTTATTGCCTATCCCTTAGTGATGTAAGTAGTTTTGGTCATACTGCCTTTATCTTGAAGCCTAGTTTTCCACAGATGCACCGCCACACACAGTTGTAATGTGTTCTTCAACTTTGCATCAGCTGCCTGGATGACCTAGGCCTGTCGGACTGCCCATAATATTTCTACTGCCTATAATATTTTAGTGATCAGAGACACAGAATGGATGGGATACACGAATCTCATAAGCTCTACTGATTGAAAAGTTTCCTAACACATATAGGCATAATGAGCTCATACATAAAGTGGAATCAGCATTATCCACTGAAAGTTTTTGAAACATGTGAGTATTTAAATGGGTATTTCTAAATCAAATGAGGCACAAAGTGCACAAGCAATAAACATTTTCTGCAAACATAATCACTTTATTTCTATTCTGTTCATGGAGATACAGAATCATGACATCAAATAAAAAGAAATCTATGGAATAAGGCTTGAAGCCCAGGAATCACGAGTGATTTTTTTTAATTCCAAGAATAAGAAAAGATGTACACGTGAACAAATAAAGATGGAGAAACCGTTGATCATCTTGCGCAACCTATGTGAGGCCTAGAAATGTTGACAGTGGTCCACAAATACAGTGAAGCTATTTTATCTATTATCTATCTATCTATCACCTATCTATCTATCTATCTATCTATCTATCTATATCTACTTATTATTCATTTATTTGGTACAGCGGTTCACTACACAGCTTGGACTCATAGTGATTCTCCTGTCTCAGCCTCCCTAGTGCTGCGATTGCAGGCATGCACTGCCATACCTAGTTTCACGGCCAACACAGCGACTTGGGTTGTCAGGACCAGCTTAGAATATGGTCCTGGGCATTAAACTTGGGTCCTTGCACTTGCCAGACAGGTGCTTATTCCACTGAGGTATCTCCCCAGTCCTCAGTGAAGCTATTAGAGCAAACTGCAGTCTCCACATTTTGGGCATTTCTACTGGCAATAACAGTTGGAGACAGTTAATGAGATGATAGAGTGAAAGGAATAGCACAGGACAAGCTGCACACTGCAGTTCTAGCCTGATGTAATCCTCACAGCGCAGAAGCTCTCAGTTGGCACTTGTTAACATATATAAGTTACGTTAGAGGAAACTTAAGCAAAAAGTTTAAAACAAATGCTTTTACTCTCTAAATTCTGATCTCTCTCACTCCAGAAGACCTCTTACATAAATATTTTGTGGCTGCCAAAATATTTTTATGACACTCTTGGAACATTTTGCTGATATTGGCAATACTATCTTTGAGAAATGAGTGTTAGGCTGATTACATAACAGCCTTCTAATGGCCTGTAAGAGCCAACACTGGTTCTCTTCTTGTGCCTGACACCTCTCCAGCCTTCTCATACAGCACGTTAACCACGGTGCCAAGGCTCCAGAGGCTTTTATCAGTTTTCTTTTGCATTTCCACCATCAAATTCTGCCTCTTCTCACCCGGATGCCCTTGCCCTCATCCCACATCTACCAATTCACCCTTACCCAGGTGCAGCTGTCATGGAGGCAGGCACAGCACTTCGGGCTTTGGCTCTCCAGGTTTTCTGTTGCGGCGCAGCAGCACTCGGTATCCTCCCATTGGATGCTCAGAGCAGCCTCGGGAAGATGCCACAGTCACCAACTGACATCCACATCTAAGTTGGTCATCCCCCAAGGTTGTTCCTTCTCTGTGTTGCCCTATCTGCAGATGGCAGCACATGCATTGATAATTTCACATATGTGATTTTAAATAGCACTGTACTTATTTTTCTTTCAGCCACATCATATCACCAACATTCTAAGAATGGATGCTTTCTTTTTTCACTACATGCATTCTCATTTTGACAATGCCTCCTCTCACATTTTACCCTTCAGCTGTTATGCTGCCATGCATTTCCCCCACTGCATCTTTCCTTGCATGCTTATTTTCTAAAGCCAGTTTCTCTAGTGTGAAGAGTGAACATGTGTTACACATATAGTCCTATGTAGCAGAAGACATACATCCCAGAAGACCCATGATAAAGAGTTGTTTAATGGACAATTAAGTTGTGTAGAAGTAACACTCTCTGTCTAAGACAAAAACATACTGCTTATTTTCCATATTCAAGGGACAGTTCTCTTACTAGGCAAAATTAAGATAAATGGAAACAAATTAAGATTCCTTATACAGATTATACATAAATATATTATCTGCAAATAATTTAATATCTTGTCTATTGACTGTAGAGGTAGCTTTAGAATTATCTTCATGATGTAGTAAGTAAGCTAAAATATGTGTAATAGCTACAATATGACAGACATGTATTTCACATTCATATCAAGTCCAAAAAAATGTACCAAGCCGTGAATGGCTATTTTCCAAGAAATGCATATAGTTGCCATGACCCAGGGTTTCTCTCATCCAGTTGGTGCAAATTATTGCTATATGGAGTAAATAAATGCATTTAGATACAGAAATCATATTCCTTATCTGTCTTACTTGCTTAAATTTAAACCTAGAATTTTACAGTTTTATTTTCTGAATGTCAAAAACATTGTTTAAAAGTTGTCTTTCACAGGACCAGCCAAATAGCTCAGTGGATTAAAGCCTGCAAGTAGGCGCAAGGGTCATGCTCCTGGAGCATGCTGAGTTGGCAACTGAGACTGAGTGTGGTGACACATGCCTGTAATACTAGCTCTTGGGAGGCTGTAAACAGGTGGATCACTATGATTCTGACCTAGTAGTGAGACCCTGAACACCCTGTAGACCCTTCCAAAAAAACTTGTCATTCACTTTGTTCACAAATGATACAGCCACAGAATCATACATGGTTCATTATTACTTGGAATTTTTCTGAAATCATTCCTGGTGTTTTCATACTTAGAAAATACTTATGTCAATGCTTTTTCTATTGGTATTTCAGCCATTTATTAAAAAATATCATGTGTAATCAAATGAAATCACTACCCTTTCAAAGACAAATGAGATAGTACAGATATTTATTATTGGTGTCCTTTAGTATTAAAGAATGAGGTAGAGGAGATGGAAAGCAAAAATGAATCAAGAGAAAAATTAGGTCAAATGCAAGGTGATATCAGGCAATGAGTATAATGCCCCAAATATGCAAGCAATAAAATAATCCTGTAAATAAGTTACTCACTAAAAAAATCATTGCCATAGTTTAAGCTGACTGCGCATTCTCCCAGGGGTCCAGAGACTGTGGAGTGGGAGGACTGATGAGCACTGTATTCACTAATGGAGCTGGGGCGAGGAGGTTCCAACACAGATCAGACTTCTGTCTTCAATTCATATCATACACCAAATGAAAAAGAAAGTGTTCAAAATGGCCCCACAGAGAAAACCACTAAAATATTAGAAGAAATCAAAGGATACATGCTCTTAAGTTTGGATTTAATACAGATAATTAGAAATGAGAAGACCACCATACACACTGGAATCTACTGAAAATCAAAATTATGTGTATTATTGCAGATATGAAGTGTGTGCAAAGGCAATTCAAAGAAATGGAGGAGATATTTGCAGATCATATAGAAACTGCAATCACAATATATAGTGGATGTTTATATTTTTTTTAAAAAAACTATTACAAGACCTAGACAATTGCTATTAATCACCTGGGAAATTCTCCTCTTCAATTTTCTAGTTATATTTGTCATTTTTAAGGCTTTTCTGTAAAGTTTCATTCCTCAGTGTCCTTACGTGTGTGGTCTTCATGCCTCCCTATCCCAAATAGATTGAAGATATTTGCCTTTCAGGGACATTTTGATTTTGTGGAGAAATGGGAAGTCACACAGTGCTGGTTCCAGTGAATAAGATGAACAAATGAAGACATGAAACATTTTAGGCATAAATGCTTGATAAAGGCATTGTAATAAGAATACATAAATGCTTGATAAAGGCATTGTAATAAGAATACAGTGTGTATCTAAACATAGAAAGTATTACAGTTTGTAAAGGTACATTTTCA
>PVKN010041110.1:0-10610 GCA_004027915.1 Capromys pilorides
ATCTGGAAGATGTCCACACTCAGTTCTGGTGATTCAGTAATGAACATGGCCAGTATCTAGAGCTGGCTTTGTAAATTATTATGTACCTCTTGTGATTTAACATAGCAATAAGCTCTAAGAGCCTAGATTTCATAATGATGTGATCCCAACTTCTTAATAATTCATTAAAGAAAATAATGCAAGAGCTCTTGTTAAGAAAATTTCATTTACACTTAAAAGGATAAAAGAATTAAATCCATATACAACCACAAAAATGTTTATAGATATAATGGCTTACCAAACTATGCCCTAATGTCAAAGTGAAGAACTTTAGATAGCGTATTTGTGGTGAATAATGCCCCTGCGGAGAAATCCACTCTCAATTATGATAACCCAGACAGCAAAAGCCATTGTGCACATTTAAAGAAGACCTGAGGAACAGGGATCTAGTCCTGTATCCGGAAAGAGCCAACCTGGCCGTACACTGGAGACCTGTGTCCACCTGAGGCAGGACCAATGCTGTGGAGGAAAATCTGCAGACCAATGGCAGGACAGGAAGTCATAATGGGGCCTTTGCGATGAGGATCTGCGGGGACATTGCTGGGTATGAGCTAAGGGGACTCCACAGAAGAAGTAGAGAGGTCTCTAGCATTAAGAACGAGCTCCATCTGGCAGTCGTCAAGGATCTGAGAAGGGGCCGGGGGGATAGCTCAGTAGAATAAGCACTTGCCTGGCAAGCACAGGGTCCTGAGTTCAATCCACGGTATTGGAAAAAAGAAAAGGCTCTGAGGCTCAGTCTCACAAACACAGGGCAAGGTACTGAGCTCATCCAGCAATCTCCAGGACTTGGGAGATGGTTTTTCTATAGAGCCTCCAGGTAGGCTACCACCCTTGACTCTGTGAATTCCTGAATTGTGAGTTGGATGTCAAAGCTCCCCCTGAAATTGTGACCTCTGGCTACTCCGGATGATAAACTTGTGTGGCTGAACACCCTAAAGTTTTGATGATTTGTCATGAAAATAATAGAAAGTTATAACATGTATAAAGATTATGTAAACATTTGGAAATACTTGTAACTGTTTAGAAGAAGAAAAATGTTTTAATATATACACATACACATATCTGCAAAAATAAAATAAAACAAAGGAATGCACAAATTTAAAAAATTGCACAAAGCCATACATTAACTATTGTATATAGTTAAGGAAAATAAAAGCAACCATTGGAATAAATGAAATGTGCTTAAACTCCAGTACAAGGGATATTTGAAATTATTATCTGCAACTATTAATTTGCACATTGTTGTTATAATGTGCCTTTTACATGAGTTTAAATAATGATACTGTGTACAGAAAACTGAAGTACAAGAGGAAGGCTTTTCCTAGCTTAGGCTTTGATAAGCGCTATGTCACTGCCCCTGGCTGCTCATCCTCCTGTGGGGGACGTGATGCGGCACCTCTCAGGCCCTGGCACCCCCACTTAGGTGCCTCCAGGCCTCTCCCCGACTCCTGCCAAGCTGGAGCAAGAATCCTAAAGGAAGGAAATGGGCCCAGGCTGCCCAGGGCACGTGCTCTGCCTCTAGGCAGGGCCAGTGCATCAGAAGCTGGGACGGTTTCCGTGGAGTTGCCCTGGCCCAGCCATAACTTTTTTCTGTTGAACACAGTGCAGGAGAAAGAACAACACAAAATCCTCCACACTTAAAGGAATCATTTTTGTCCAGACCATTATCCCTTATTTCATTTTTCTTTTTGCCTGGAGAATATCGTAGTTTTTTAAATGATTATCCAATTTCATCTGTACTTCGTGTAATTTATTTTAATATACAAATCAAACTAATACATGAATATAGTATCTAGTTTTATTTAGAAAAAGAAAAATATCACCTACAAAAATGTATCCACTAATCCAGACTAATAGCCAGACCTCATTTCCTATCATTCACTTTTCACTCACTAAGCTCTAAGTAATTGTACAACTTATTACACATCTTCTATAGCCCAGTAGTATTTAAATTAATATTCTGAAATAATACTTTTAAATGTAGCTGTATTTATTACTTATACTCATGCATTACTTGCTGTTGCTTTCTCATTATATATCTTCCAATTCATCAATTTCAAGTTCAACTTCTAGAGGACACCAATGTATGTATGTATGTATGTATGTATGTATGTATGTATGTATGTATTTATTTTGCAGTACCAGGGATCAAACTCAGGACCTTGCCTTTGCCAGGCAGGCCCTTCTTGCCACTGAGTATCTCCCTGGCCTCCGAGGACAGCAAGTTTTATTCCCAGTGGGTAGCGCAGTGCCTCAGGCCTGGCCACTGCTCTGCCCATACATGATGGTTGAAGAAGTAGAGAGAAATGCAATCATTCGAACGCAGCAAAGTAACTGAAGTGTGGAGCGCAAACTGGAGGCCGTGATCTAGCCTTGCTTAGCAAGGTCATTAACATCTGCCTCCTTCCCACATTTGCAGCGTTAAAATAATATGCGTGTACCCAAAATAGATAAGGGTGAGGAACTCCATATCAGCTGCCGCTGGTTACTTTCAGTGTTTTGTTTTGTTTTTTCCATTCAGTTCAGCCTGCCCTGGGGGCGGGGCTGGCAGGGCCTGTGGTGCTGGGGATGGAACCGCGGTCCCTTCCACCTGCCTAAGCTTGCCTCAGCAGGTGCTTTAGACCGCTGAGTGATCTCTCTGGCTCCACCATTTGTTATTTTTAGATGTCCCCTGTAAGGCTGATGGGAAATCGAGGCAGTTTTCTACGCTCTTATTTATCTGTGAAGCCATATAAAAGGGTTACAATCTCAGCTTTATTATTTGGGTGGAAATGTTTATTTCAAAATCTGTATCTCTCTTTTTAGAATATAACTCCATATAGTCAGATACAAAATACTCATTCATACTGTGCTGGCCCCACAGCCGGGGCGCGCTGAGAAGGCCATTGAGACTGTGCGTGGTTGTGCGCGTGCCTGGAATCCCAGCTGTTTGGAGGCTGTAAGCAGGCGGATCACTACAAGTCCAATCTAGTAGTGAGACCCTGAACACCTTGTAGGCCCTTACCTGAAATGAAAAAAAGGGAAAATGCTCATTTATAAATTCTGTTTAAATCTAGATTAAGATCCACACAAAGGAACGTGAAAATTTGGATGTGGAGTACACAGATGCTATGAAAATTCTTCTTTGAAACACACAGACCAACTGGTGTCAGAAAAACAGATCCTATGATTGTCAACAAAGGTGAGGTGGAAACACTGAAATGTACCAGCAAGAGCTTGTAGTTTTCTTTAACAAATACTACAAAATAGTAAATTATGCTAGTAGCCCACCAATGGTGTAAGGGAAGCCTATTTTTGTGAACATACACATAACCAGTTTAGAGTGTTCCAAGATCCATCCTAAGCCCAAGTAAAACTGATTTTCATCATAGTAAACGAGATTCATTGAACATCCAAAGCAAAAACAAAAATCTACTGTTTTGACAGTAAGTTTTACTCAGGTTCTTCATATTTAAAAGAGTATTAATAGCATATAATTTACCTCTTATGTGGGGATAACATGTGATAATATGTGTGAGAGGTATTGTATAGTAAAGAGACTTTTGCAGTCTGAGAAAGCTGCACTGGAGCTAGAAAGTGATGCTCAATGTAAGAACCAGGGCTCTCCCCAGCAGACGCAGCCATCCTCAGGGACAGCGAGGACCTGAGCTCCTCCGACAGGAGCACTGCTGAGTTCATATCAGGAAAGCCAGCATGATGAGCTCCTCCAGGGAAATTGAAAGCATCAGCTTCCTCTTCCTCCAGTTCTCCTTTTATGCTGTTGGCTACAATCCTTCCGCCCCAGCACCATGCAGACCCAGTTGAGCTGGGTTCTGCACATTGACCACCTTTGAATCCACCACAGTTGGTAACCTCAAGAGGCCTGCATCCTGCATGGGCAGGTAGGAAGAGAACCAATGGGGTTTTGACCAGTTTTACTAATTTTCTTGTTCTTGTGTGTCCATTGCTTCATTTTGTATTGTTTTCCCCAAGGACCTTTTCCCCACAGCTAACAATTTGACTTATCCCAAGAGATCTGAGAACCAATACAGACGCTAGCTCCATTTTTCCTCCCTATTTCTGTCTTTCAACCCTGACAGAAAAATGATAATTTAATGAGGGACTGCCTGCTTAACTTCTAAGAGAACTAATATCTAGAAATTGATTTATTTGGAAAATGGATCACAACAGAGAATGGAGATGCATAAATTTATCTGAGTGACATTTTCCCAAGACCTCTGTTCATATGCTCTTTTCTTTTTTAATGTTGGTACCAGTAACTGAACTCAGGGCTTCACACTTTCCAAGAAGGCACTGTGCCAGTGAACTCTACCCCTGTCCACACTATAATGACCTCTGAAGAGCTGAAATGTATTGAACAAGACCAGAATATTCGTAAGAGTGAGAGCATAGTGAGAAGGCCCACAAAGATGGATGTGAGCCTTGCGTCACCACTTCTCCACAGAATTATTTTCAAAGTCCTGCTCTAGACATTGCAAGCTAGATAAAAGTGTTATAATCATTTTCATAGGCAGCCTACAGTCTCCTATCACGTGGAGAAAGTAAGTCGTGTAAGCAAAAGAAAAGGGCGGAGACAGCTTATGGTGAACTAAAATATAAAGCAAGAAAAAGTGCAAAGTTGGGTTTTGTTGTACTTGTTCTGGTTATGTAATTGGCTGGCCTAGTCAGACAGGATCTATGTATAATAGCTGACAAAACTAGCTTTCTGACAAATGCATTGTACACCTTCACTTTACCAGTTAGGTTTCACAATAACTTATCACTTAAAATTTATATTCCAGTTCCTCTTTCTAATGCCTGGTTGATCAGCTTTCCAAATTCAGAGCCTCATTTTCTTTATGAAATTTGGATGACATTCTTGGAAGTATGAGGCATCTTCTCTATAATAAATACTACTGTATGCAATGTCACATCTTGCTATAGCTCCTGTAGCAGATTGTGATTCTAGTTTACCTTGATGTTTATTAATAATGATGGCTTTGTTTTACATTTGTTTTTTCTTATATCCAATAAGTCGTTACTCTGGAAGGCATGATTGAACTTTCTCTGTGTGTCGTTGGGAGGTGGTGTTATGGGTCATGATAACTGATCTGTTAACCTCTTTATAGTTCAGTTTCTATAACTAAAGATAGGGCTAATAGTGTCCAACATCAGCTAAACATGTTTTATGTGCTTTCTTAGAATGTAGTACACACTGACCTAGTTAATCACCATAATTCTGCAAAGTAGAAACAACTGGCATCATTCTTGCCTTGTTTTTAGAGGGGCTACATAGGTTAACGGTTTTGAACAATGCCTAAACACAGTTTCTGAAAAAAGGATAAACATGTAACAGATGTTAACTATGATTATTCGCTGCATTCTATAAATGTCAAGCTGTGCACCTGCAAACAACGCTGCAAATAGTATCTAAGCCTCATCTTTAAAGTACTTGGGAAGATCCACCATCAAAATGACAAAAGCTTAAAATCTTTGGTTTGGAAAATAAATTTAGTACAGAACATACATTAATCTGATTATTGGCCAAGCATCAAAAAATCACTTCTATTCTAAGGGTTTATGGCCCTGAGAAGGATGATGTGCTCTTGCCACAATGAGCAAATTTAAACCCACACTACAGCTCAGCATTTATATAAATTTGTATTCACATTTGCTTCTTTAAAAGTGAAACATGCCTCCCTCCCATTAGTGACTTTCTCAACGAAAACAGCAAAATGTTCAGTTTTATCCAGAAAAAAAGCTAAATGCTTAGGCTTTGCGTGCCACAAATTATGAGGAAGAGCACACCGTAAAACAGACCATATTCTCCACCCCTGAGGTAGAGGGTGTCTTGAGACACAGGGTCTTTGGTGAACCTCTAAATCAAGACAGAATGTAGTAAACTTGCAATTGCTCAATGACTGTAATTCCATTGACTGAAGAAGTGCAATAGAATACAAGGGAACCACTGTCTATTTGGAGATCAGCAGCAAGTATAATAATAAATATAGGGTGTGTATTCTTTCTGGACATACACATCGTCACCCTTCATCCTACCAATAATCAGGCAGGGTTGGTTTTGTACGCCCATCCTGTAAAAGACAAGAATCTCCAACAGCTGATTTGGGACAAATCATGTGGTCTAACAGAAGCCACAAAGCAAGCTGGGAGCAGACTCTAGAACTGACTCTAGAATCCAAGCTCCTCCCACCACACTCCACCCCTTATCTCTACTTGACCTAGTGGAGAGGGTATGCGCCCATGAAGGAAGTAGAGGGATACAACAGATTATGTGGGTTGGGGACTGCTGTTTACTGTGTACTTAAGATCTGTTTTTAAACCGCATATTCAGTACTGGTTGCCTCTTCCATTCTAGATAGCAGGGATTACGCCATTTCTGTGCTTCTTGACTTTGTGCAGAGAGAGACAGAGCAAGGATGTCGAGGGACTCTGGTGCAGCCTGGCTCCTCACTCCCTCTGGTGATGCAGGCCGGCAGTTTGCTTTTCCTGAGGCAGAGTTCCACCTGTCTAAAATGAAATGGAGCACAGAGTTATAACACTTCATCTACACGGCTCACACATTACATTGTTTGTTATTAGTTCTGCTATCACCATTATTACGCTCTTAGAATTAACAGGTAACTAGGTAGAAAGGGTCTTTTCAGCCCTGCAGCCCATGGGAATCAAGGACATCAGGCCGATTTTCTGAATGTCTCTCAAGTTCTATCATGCATCAGTGAGTAGTGGGTGCCTCTGGCAGTGCACGCGGGCATACACACGCACACAAACGCACCCATGCACACACGCATGCTCACACACACGCACGTGCAGAGCTCTGACAGTGCTCACGGGATGAGAGCCCATGATCACTTGGCTTCCTCTCTGGTATGGCTTCTATACAGGTGGCCCTCCAAAGCCTCACGCAGTCTTGGGGTGGCTCCTGGAACTTGTAATCGATTACTGTGGGTGTGGGTGCTGCATTTCAGTATAGGGAGGAAGAGAAGGCAGCTGCTGGAGCTGCTGCTACGCTCCCCCTTGGCGCTCTTGTTCTTTGCCGCCGCCGTGAAATGTTGTTCTGTGCCATGTGCCTCTCTGCCTTGGAGCCAGCCGAATATGGACTGAAACCTCCAGTAACTGAGAGCTAAATAAACCTTTCCTTCCTTCATTTTGGGTGTCGGGTGTTTGTCCCAGCAATGAGAGAAGAGTAACTGAGACAATTCACAGTCCTTACATAGTACTACCCAAGGAGAACGTGCTTCATGTTTCGCTTGCTTTGATTCTTTCCCCTCAATGCCAAGCACCCTGAAGACTGAGAGCTTTTTTCTCTGCCTCTGTGGTATTCCCCATATGAGTAAACTGAGTTTTGAGACAACCCTCCTAATATACTATACATTATTTTTTATTTTTATTTTTTAATTTAGGTATTTAGTACAGGGTCTCACTGCACAGCTTGGACTTGTAACGATCCTCCTGTTGTCAGCTTCCCCAGCACTGGGATTACAGGTGTGCGTCACAATGCCTGCACTTGGTGGCCCTGGGGGCTGGTGCAGAATGCAGGACCGGGAATCAAATCTTGGTCTAGTGCTTCTGAAAATGGCCTTTAGTTCACTGAGCTATCCCGCCGGCCTGATATATTATTCATTCATTTTCATTACCTGCAAAACACTGAAATATCCAAAACTCTTCTAGTCTTTTGAATTTATCAAATAGCTAGTTTCTGGAATCTGGGACTCATGAACCGAAAGTACTTCTATGTGTCACTGTGTATCTGTTTCATCTGATAGCCACATTAGAAAGCATTTTGGTAGCTTCCCAGCATGAAGAAAAAGGATTTTTGTTTAATTATTGAATCTTTTCTCAAGTTCAGACTTTAGTCTTTTAATGCACCCATGGCTGTTTGAAAGATACTATTAAAATGTCTTAACTATTGACTAATGTTTAATTATTGTGTTTCTGGAGTAAATCACATTTTTAATGTAGATCAATCCTTGGCTTTCTTAGCAGGAAGTCTTTTAGTTTAGTTACATGTTAATGATTTGTGTTTGTTTTCCATTTCTCCTTGTCTTATATTAAATGAGAGATTTCTAGTGGATTCCACTTACAGAAATACATGAGGTAAGCTTGAGTTTATGGATAAATAAACATTAAGTTAAATTAAATTTAGTTGTACCATGCCTCTCCCTATGTTAAAGTGTTAATTTGAGGTTACATTATACAAAATAAATCATATTTATTTGTATATTCTGTATTCACTTACTGTTTGTTTGTTTGGTATAGGGTCTCGATATGCAGTTCAGATTCATAATGATCCTCCTGTCTCAGCCTCCCCAGCGCTGAGATTATAGGTGTGCACCACCACTCTGGGGTTTGGTGGCTGGCCTGGCATGGGGCTAGCATGGCACGTGGTACCAGAGATGGCACCCAGGTCCTTGCCCTTGCCAAGCAGGTGCTTAGACCACCAAGCTATCTTCTTGGCCCTACCTGTGTATTTTATATATTTATACATGCTATGCTTCATTCACTTGATGAAGCCAACTATATGGAGATTACCAATAAAACTAACTTTCATTCAAATGCATGATATTAATAATTTGACTTTTTGGGTACTTGGACTCACCAAAAGTTTGAAATGGTTGCAAGAAAAATAGACATACAATAATTAATAAAATAAAGCAGTTGTAGGCCAGATTTATCATCAAATAGTTCATATATCATGGACTTTTAAGAAGATAAAGTTAGACTGTGAAAAAGAGGATGATTCTGGTCCTAGCATGGTGGACTTGTAACAGCTTGCAATGCAGGTGACAACAATCTTGTTTTCAGCATATGCTACAATCTATTGTGTGCATTTCTACCCTAGTTCACATTCATTCATGTCTAGCCAATAGACCGAAATTCACCATAATAGACGCATTTACAGTAGATTGGTAATGAGCGCTTTATTTGTTTCCCACAGAAGTCTAGGTGCAGAATACAATGGTATATCAGACTAGAAGACCTCTTATTCATGGGGCTGATCTAATTTGTGGAGGAAATAAGCCTTAAGCTTCCCATATCAAATAATTTCTAAATTATGGTAGTACTATATATAAAGGTAAAACATGCAGTACAATTACAAGCGTGGTTTCATTATTTTTTCTGCAGGTCCACTTCTGGGAGGTTATACAAGGACAAGCGAGTTCTTCAGAGGCAGGACCTTCACTGCCAAGGCTGGGATGCTTACCTGGAGGTAGCTCCAAGAAGTTAGGATGCGGGGAACTTCAAGGTGGAAAGAAGAGCAAGTGCAAAGGTGCTGCGGGGCAGAGGTCACCGAGCCCCAGGTAGACAGAAAGAGAACAAACGCATAGAACAAAGTGTTGACATGAGGCAGGCTTCAAAACAGCAGGGAAAAGCAGGGCAAGCAGGGGGGTTTGGAGGATGATTTTGTTTCCCTAACAATGTTCAATGGAAACCCTAGGAAAAATTAAACAGGATATTGAGAAAAACATATTTGCATTTAAAAAGATTTCTTTAGTTTCTGAGAGAAGAGAAGTGGCAGGAAACCAAGTTCAGGAGCTATTACAGTTATAGCAAGAATCTAAGAAAGAGTTGAAAATCTAAAGTCATGGTCATGCTTGGAAAGATGGGGCTGTGTATTCAAGCGAGGTGGCAGAACTTGAGCTGAAAAATAAACTGGGCTCCATAAGATAGCAAAGGTAAAGAATCAAAGACGAAGTTTTTTCATCATGTGAAGAATTGGTTAAATACTATGAGATGCTGTTTACTGATGTAAGACAGAGTACAAGATTAACAGACTTATAATGATGTATAAAAAAGATGCAAAAATTCACTTTGTTATGACCCTTTTGGGTCTAAAATACCTATGATACATATTTAAGCAGGTAGATTAGCAGATGGCAGACATTTGTGCTCAAGAAGTAGTTTTAAGAGGTGTATATTTGGGACTCAGTGATAGAAAGTCTGTGTCTGCAGCTCTATGGTTGTACATTACTTAGGGAAAGGATGCTAGGACCGATGACCTTCTAGGACTGTGGTCTCCGAAAATCAGACACAGAGGACAGGTGATGTAGATAAAATATTTTGAGACTGTAGAATGCTTGACAGTCAAATGATACTAATACATCAAATGAGGGAAATGAGTTGATCAAAATGGAAAGTCACAATGAAGAAAGGCAGTACCTATGTTCAATATCTTCTAGAGGTCCTCTCACAGCAGAGATGTAGACATATTCCGTTATGTTTCATTTCCTCTATTAAACACAAAAATTGAATACAAATTCCAAAGGAACATGGTACATAAAAAATACCTTCAAAAGTACTGCAAGCACACAATTCTACTATAGAGCTGTACTTAGATATAATGACCATGATAGGACATCAGGCTTACTCAAGTCATCACAGTCAAACTTCAATGTAGATAAAAGCATGATCCCAAATTTGTAATTGATGACAATGACAGTCACATAAGTAAGATACAGTGGCCAACATCGTGTAGCTATAAGTGACCTATTTGTTATGCTGCAAGGCTTGAGAAGGGACTTTGTAGAAGTATGAAAAGCACACTGAAAGAAGGGTAGATGGATGGATAGACA
>PVKN010041111.1:0-10605 GCA_004027915.1 Capromys pilorides
TTGAATTCACTATATAGCTAAGACTGGGTTCTGGCATACTTCTGGTGCTCTGTGAGAAGATCCTGCTGTTTTCCGCCACTCCTGCAGTAGCAATTCCACTGTATCCCAGGGTTCTCTTCTGTTTCCAGGGCCTCTGTTCATTTATTTGACCTTATTTATCTGGAACTATACTGCCAAAGCAAATACCCAGAAGAAAGTGTTTAGATATTGTTGTTATTGTCATTATTATTATCATTATCATTATTATTTTAGTACAGGGTTTACAGGGCCTCACTTTGTAGATTGGACTTGTAGTGATCCACCTGTGTTTGGCCTCCCAAGAGCTGGGATTACAGGCGCATACCACCTTGACCAGTCTCTATTGCTGTGTCAGTGCACCCCGGGGGCAGGGCTGGCCTAACATACTGGGGACCAAATCCTGGTCGAGGTGCTCTGCTTAAGCAGGTGCTTTAATCTGCTGAGTTATTTGGCCAGTCCATTGTTATTATTATTGCTGTATGCTCACTTCTTAGAATAGTCCTTAGCACGTGCTAGATAGTCAATAAATATTGTTAAGAAAATGAACTTTATTAAGAGCCAGGACTACATGTAGCAACAATAAGCATTCTCTGCAGAGCTCAGAGGCTTTAAAAATGTGTATCTTCTTTGCTCTGAATCTTTAAATAGAATGATGGGCTGGTTGGTCTGGACTGCAAGGACACCAGCTCTAGGTGGCTGGCATCATGGAGATTGAGTCTTACTGAATTTTTTCACTTTTAAGGAAATGAAACTGATTTGATTTGAAAAAGACAATTTCTGGAAGTTAAGCTAATCCTGGAATTTATAGAAGATGCTATTTCTAGAAAATATGCTATAGATATTCTCTGGCAGAAGTTTAAAAATATCCTTCTGAGTTTACTCTTGGGTGAAGTCAAAATTGAAATTAGTAGCCTTTTACAAATGAATGGTGCCATACACCAGAAGCAATGGACTGTGGTTAAGTAGTATTCAGAGAACAAGATATAGCTTTAGTGGATTAATGAAAACCTATTAGAAATAAATAAATCAATGTTCAGCTCAAGGGCTATAAAGTAAACAATACCACCTCCAACACTATCACCACTGTTTATATCAGGGTGTTTTCTGAATGGGGTCACTAATACATATATTTTTTGCTAATTATTAAGTATAATTGTGTATAACATCAAGGGAAGTACCAAGCTTTCAAAAGGACATAGCCATTTTATAATGGCTACTCATGTTTTATTTTATCTAGGTACTCCTTGCAATGTGTCAATTAGAAAAGATGGAGAGGGTGAGTCATGAGAGAACTGACAGGTTCTGGACAGAGGAGTGGGTCCTTCCAGTCTGTAAATAGGTGGAGAATCATTTTTCTGATGATGTAATCTGTACAATGTGGTAGTGGCATTGATGAGGATCTGGAGCCCTGACTGGGGCTAGCAGGGTCCTGTGATGAATGACCTGAGATTGGAAAAAGAGGAGGGGATGACAGCCTGTCTTCCTGTTCTTGATGTCCTTGGTAGCTAATCCCATGGCTAATCAGGAGAACAAACTTTCTCCTTCCCAAGGACACTGAGCTGAGAGGATGTTGGTGACCAAAGACTCTGGGAAAGCCCCACTGGATTTCCTGGTTGGAGCAAAGAAGGCCTCCAATGCTGACTTTTCAGACCTGCCTGACTGAGTTCTTGTTCAGAATAGCAGCTTGAAAAGGAAAGTCAGCTCCTTCCTTTGATGTTTTCTCCACACTGGACTGTATAGTGTCTCTACCCTACTTCTGTCAAGAAGCAACAAGGAAATGGAGATTTTAAAGTCTATGTCTTCAACCTGTCTGGGGTCTGTGACCAAGTACACCAGTGACTGAGTCAGAGCTGTGACACCCCTGGGAGTCTTTTGAGTTAAGGATGCCCTGAGCAAGACCCTGTGAGGAAGTTGGGGGTCTTAGCCTGGTGTCCTGTGAGGTGGCTGCTAGCTTAGGAGTCCACTTGAAGCTTAGTTTTTCTGCTCATGTTTTTGATCTACCAAATGAGTAGAATGACAGCAGCTACTGCTCAGGTGGTGGTCTGTTTTTCATCAGGAAATTATGTATTGCATTTAGATTAACATTGGTTGTCTGCCAACATGTCAACTAAAGGTAGGCTATGATGTGACTTGTTCTTTTCATGCCATTTTCTCATTTTAAAACAGAGTAAACAAAGACCACCATCTCTTATTTCAGAGGGGAGCTTAAATATTTAAGGTTGAGCCCTAGGAAATTATCAATGTTTGATCATTTTTGACCTACGAAAGCAACAGCTTCATATGGGTCAACCTGATAAAATGTAGTATGATGATTCCTATCTGTAGAGACTTATAACCAATTATAACTATGGATTGTTATTTTATTGCTCTTCACATGCTAGTTTTTCATTGAAAAGCAGCCCTCAGAGAAATAAGAAGTCCACTGCTATTGTTTTTTATTCCTCTTTGTTTCCTTTTGTACTTTGTGCTCCTGCTATTTGCCTAAGATCACAATTTGCAGTGCTCTGTAGAGGCAGCCTGGTGAATCAGAGCCCACAGAAGGTAGATTTGTTAGTTTCTTTGCTACACTGTGAATTGATTTGATAATTGCCTGGGAGACACACACAGACATATCCACACCCCAAACAAATGTCAGGCCACATATTTCCTCTCGACAGTAAGATGAAGATGTTTTAGTCATTGAAACTCAGATGTCACCTGGAAGAATAAGAGGACGGACTGGGGAAAAGATGAGGGGAGGGGAGTCAGTATTGGGGGGGATGGGAAGCAGGTGATCCCTCTTGGTTATCAAATGAAATGACTCCCCAAATATGACAATAAATCACCGCAGGAATCAATCAGACGGGAGGCCACTGCTCCACACTGATAATGCATCAATCAATATTTAATGTTTACACTTTAATTAATCCACACAAGGGGAAGCATTCTTTCAGTGACAAAAATAAAGGGATGAGAAATAAAACACCTTTTATATCAAGGAGCCAGGAGTGTGCTGCCTATCTGGGTGGTTTTGATTGGAACTGTCATTGATCACTGAGAGAGCCCAGTCACATTTGGATATCAAGCTAATGTGTGTTGGGGGGCGGCCCTGGATGTCAGAATCCAGCCTGGCAGATAGTGACTTCCTCAGAACCCTGGCAGAGTATGGATTCCTGCTAAGGCAGAACAAAACCAAAGAAAATATTGAATTCAAAACATTGGTGACATCTTATCTCCAGGAAAGATTTCTGCTCACAGATGGCAGTCTATAATTCTGGGGTGGAGGGAGGGTGGACTGGAAGATATTTTCTGTTGTAAAGTGTTCAAGTTCAGTCCTGAACACAGGGACTCCAGGCACCGCCATCAGGACTGTTGCAGGACATTCCTAGTGTATCTTTGTGCTTTCCATCTTCGGCCCTACCGCTCATCAGTGGTAGTTTTTTAAATGCCCATATTCTGCAATAGTTATAACTGGTATGTACCAACATAAGAATTCATTTGAACTGTGCTTGGAAAGTTAGCCTCATGCTACATTTTATAGATGTTTAACCAAACATATATTCTTTATGATTTTGCAGATTCCTTTGCATGTCATGCAACCAATGCTTTTGTTTTAGGTTGCAAATATTCGTCGTGTTCTTTGAGGTCCTTGAAAAGCTCATTTGATTGAGAAGACAGCTTTGCAGATGATGCTGGACTTTCATCCCCGAAGTCCACTCAATGTTTCTTTCTTCTACTTAGCTGTGATATCAACACAATAGTTGTTAAAATGTAAGAGTTGGGCTCAGACTGTAGCTCGGAGGTAGAGCTCATGCTCTGCATGGCCAAGGCCCTGATGTGTGCCACCTACCAACTTTCTGTCTGCTCCTGAAAGGACTGCCTCCAGGGGTGTTAATGACCTCCTCTCTAATCTCAAGGCCAGAAACCCCAGCATACTTTCCTGTTAATCTTACTTTAAGTTTGTGGAGTTGAATGGTTAAGAGATATGAGTAACTATCACATGTAGCTGTCACACCAAGTCAGATAAATAACAACAGCCATACATTCTTATTAGAAAGTGTTCAGAAAATTACAGGTAGTTTCAGACCAAAACTCTTTACTCTCTCTGTACTCAAGCCAACCCTGTTATAGTTGCCTCTGGTGTTGGAGAAGAGCATGCTCTATCAGTCAAGCACTTGTGCTAGTGTGTTTTGTGTTGCTATAACATAATACTTAAAGCTGGGTACTTTATAGAGCAAAGAAGTATATGTAGCTTACAGTTCTGGAGGTTCAAGAGCATGACATCATCTCTTTCATGGCTCTGGCAATGGTTGCAAGGCAGATGGCATATAAAATAGTGGAGTGTGTGCAGAGATCACATGGCAAGAAAGGAAGCAAGGCAGATTCAGGCAGGGCCAGCAAGTCCTAGGAGAGAGAATGGAGGTGTGAATTCTTCAGTAGTCCTGGTCACATCCCATTATGCTCCACTACTTAAAATCTTCATCAGCTCTCACAGAACAGAAACCAAGATTCCAGTGCCTAAACCTCCAAGGTGACAAGCCATAATGGCATTAGGTGACATGGTTTAGGAACTGTGTTTTCAAAATGTAGAAGCCTCAGAACAAAATGTTCACGCTGTAAGAGGCACAAAACACTGAGCCTCACCAAGGGGCCAGCAGATTCCTAAATCCCACTTGATACCACCTCTTCAGCATAATGTTAAGTTGCATCCTGACCTGACTGTTCTCTCTTCCTCTATTTCTCTTCTACTGTCTACCCAGCTTGTTTGCCTGTCTTTGAGTAAAGTACACTTTTGTATGATACAACTCTTATTTGTGTACCCACAACTATAGTCTCATGCACCAGAATCCTATTGTGTCCCATCTGCTCTACCCAAGTTAGACAACACACTAATGGCTATTAGTAGAATACATACCACTGTCCAATGCACATTGTGGCTTGCTTTTTCTCTCTTTTTGCACTTGAGTTGTTTCTCATTGTTCCAGGTTGCCTTGTGATTTGCTAAATTTATTTCTACAATATACCCCATTGATCCTAACATACTTTCAATTGGATGAGCAAAATTTTCTTATTGTTTTTGTAGTATTGAGTTGAACACATAGCCTTTGCTCTGAACTATATCCCCACCCTTTTTACAACATTCTGAAATTTTGAGCCAAGGCTTTACTAAGTCTAAACACCAGTCAAATAAAAACATGGTGAATGCATCAGAATAACTGTTGTGCTTCTCCCCCACATGGAGATCCTACTGAAGATCAGGTGTAGTCTGGTAAGAGTCTATTCTTCTGGTAGTGTCTCTGCTGGTTCTCAATGACATGCCATACTGGTTTAGTTCCAACTCACATATTTTCATGGTACTCCCTAAACAATTGAATCAGAGAGGCAGACCTGAGATACTTCCATTGGAACCATGGACAGATCTTTGCAAAAGGAAGAGGCCCTAAAATGTAAAGTTTAGCTGATCTACTATCCTGAGTGTTGCCTGCTGACAGTACATGAATCTGGTAGACATTCCCAGCACAGGCTCACTGCTGACCAGATTTTAGACATTACAGGACTTTTGCCTTAGTCTTACTGAGATTTTACCCCAGGTTCAATACCAATCTTTTTTGGCTGTTCTGTCTTAGAGTTGACTGCATGTCCTAGAGATCCTCTGCTGCAGGCAAGCAAGTGACCTTAGACATGTCTCAGATGACTCTGGTAGGGCCTGGGTTGGGTTGGTGAGAGTTTCCTAGATTGAAATCATGTATATAAACCATTTTTGATAATTTTTGTTGTGTCTATGAATTGCTTAGGCTCTTAATATTTTTCTTTATAATTGACTTCCTAAATTTATTCCATACACTTGTGTAAAAAGAATATTTACTCTCACATGTAGAACATCTATGTGGCATAAAGAGCTGATGTTACAGTTTAGATATAAAATGCCCCCTCCCATCTCACATATTCAGAGGTGGGGCTTTTGCAAGATGATTGAATCAGCAGTGGATTAATCCATTGATGAGTTCAAGTTCTTAGCTGAATATTCTGTTAGGAGTTGTGACCGAGTGGGAAAAGATGGATCATTGAGGGTGTGACCTAGAAGGGTGCTTTCTTGTCCTCAGCTCCTCTCTTCTCTCTTTCTTCTTCCTGGCCACCCTGGTTTGAGAAGATTTCTCTTCCAGAACCTTCCACAATGCCACTTCTGCCTTGGAACCAGGCAACCATGGCCTGTGCCCTCAGAAACCATAAGCTGAAACAAACTTTTCCTTCTTTAACTTTTGGGTGCTAGATGTTTTGTCATGAAGAGAAAGCTGACTAATGCAGTAATAGAAATAATAAGTGTAACACCAACAAAAATCTGTTATTAAATACACATACATGTGGAAAAGTCCAAAATAAAATATTCCGTGTACTTAATATGCATTCACAAAAAATTTGTACAGGAAAAAAATTCTGGCTAAGTGCTGTTGTCCAGCAATGATTATGAACATTAGTTCCACCTGTGATTTCTTAAAAAAGATATGAGCTAACATCTGAAAAGGGTTGAAGATACAAGGTTCTATAGAAACTTTTTTCCCCAAACACTGGTGAGGGCAGGGAGAGGCTATAAGGAGAGTGCAGGTGCGCCGTGCTGTCTGCAGCTCCTGTGAGCTCTTGAGTCTGTGCCCTTGTGCTTTGGCAGAATTACTAAAGTAAAACTGCATATTCACTGATCCTTAAGGTTCTTGCGATACTAGTAAGTGACATCATGTTCCTGATCAAGAGTGTAATTTTTCCCAAAGACACCAATGGAAACATGAAAGGAGGACACTTCCCAAACTGAAGTGATGGGCATCTGTAGCAGAGAGAGGCTCATATTCTCTCTCTTCCATCTCTCTGTCTCTCTGTTCCTCTGTCTCTGTCTCTCTCTGTGGTGTGCCACTCCTGCCTCCTAGGAGCATGTCTCCATCTAGTGCTTCAACCGCAGGTCACTGATACAGTTTGAGGATTCTAGTTCTCAGAAACATGCACATTCCCAGGTGGTGGGCGGCATGATGTTTTCAGGTCATTGCTAGCACACTGAGACTGGGTTTGTCACCTACTCCCATGTGGATGTGAGAATGGTTAAGAAGTAGAATTGTCTGAGTTTGGGCCATGTCAAGCAAAGAAGCAGTGATGATTTTAACCCAACTTTTTAGTTTCATTGAGATCCATCCTTGGATTCTTGATCCCATATCAGGCATAATATTAGAAAGAAAGCCTTAAGGTTTAGGGTCACTTTTCTAAAAACTCTTCAAGTACAGAAGCTGATACAGAGCAGGCCCTATAGTCTGTTTTCTGTTGTTATAACAAAATACCCCAAATGGGGTAATCTTTAGAGAGGTTTATTTTGGCTTATGGTTCTGTAAGGCTGAGAAATCTAAGAATGTGATGGTGGTGCAGGCTTCATGTTGCTTCAACTTATTGCAGGAAGTGAAGAGATCATATGATGAGACAGCAAGCAAGAGAAAGCCATGAAAGCAGAACATTTCATAGCATCCTGTGTTGGCAGCATCTAACGTAGTCCCATGAGAGTGATCCTGTATGTGTGCTCATGAGATGGTTCTAAGGCTATCTCAGGTGCAGGCTCCACTCCATACCCTAGAAACCTGCTTAGCCCTACCTCTTAATACTGCCTCAGCAAGGACAAAGCCTCACTGTGAATTTGGATGGTCACAAGTCATATTCAAGTCACCAAACTCCTATTGTTAACAATAGCGATACATTTTTTTCTTGACTAACACCATTTTATAAACATGTCTGCCTTTTGTTGTATTTCATAGCACTTGAATAGGGCCTGGCCTCTGCAGCTTGGCTACGTGAAGAGTAATAGCAACACACATGCCAGCTTCTATCAAGCCCTCACCATTTGTCCCAGGCCTTGGGTAAAGGCTGTACACATAGAGCTTCATTCTATCTATTCTACCACTCCAAGGAATAGCAGCTAATAGGTTCCCCATTTTAGCCTTGAGAAGTATCTATTTAAGTGGCTTGGCCAAGGTACTCATGGATGTAGACAGCTGAACTTGGGTTCAGTTCTAGTTAGCAGTGAAATCAGTTTTGCATGTTTCCAGAAGTGCTTGGGTTAGAATGGAATTCATGTTTTGTTCATGTTCCTCTGGGACAGAAGTCCCATGGCTTAGTTTTCTTTTGTGTATCCTATAATAGCAATTTCCAAATGATAAAGCCCAGTAAATTCATCCAGGGTCTTGGAGAAGAGCTGGAGGGAAAGGGAGAGGATTTGGAGAGGAGAGAGAGGGAGCAGATGCTCTGAACTCACCCTCTCTATAGAGAGTCAAATCTCTGGAATGGGTCTTGGAATAGTGTTTGGAGGACCTCTCCAGGCAATCGAGGCAAACACGACAAGCTATCTCCCATGGAAAATTGTATTTCATTGTACAAATAGTAGTGTTTACTACACACTTACTGAGGGCTATGTTCTCCCATCATTGTCAAGGAGGAAGTACAGAGTGTCAGAATAGAATGTTTATGCTCTGCAGTCTCAGTGGGTATTATCAGAAATCATAAGCCTTGGCATGTGAAATGCTGCTGAGCTCACCTTGCTCTCACTAGTGAATTATCAGATGCTCTGGTGTGCTGAGTGTGTTATAATGAAAACTCTGAAAAATACGTGTTAGCATCACCAATCGAGTTCAAGTGGGTCTTTTAATTGTTGAGTTCTTCCATGGGAAGCATCTGCACTGATCTGTAATGGCTTTTGAGTGAGTTTTCTCAAAGGGTAGAGACAGAAATCTTTTTCTTTTTATTACAGTGTAGTTTTATATTTCTCTATGAGACCTCAAGTTAGGAAAATGATAGACTATAATCATATTTTGGGCTAACATTTAAATTTTAAGAACTTTTATAATAATCAAATGAAACTCCTTTGTATAATTGCTGTGAAGTTGTAGTTTAAAGACACAGATTGGAGATATAGATGATTTAACCTATGACATTACTTGAATGAAAACAATGACATAGGGGAGATGAATATGATAAAACTATATCATATGCATGTACCCCCTCAAAATGTGAAACTGTAGAGAGGAGGTAGGAAATACGACAACTGGAAGGCAACAATGGTCAAAGATGCTATTTGCATCTTTGAATTTGCCAGAATGAAACTCATTAATCTATACAACCAATAGATATTGATTAAAGATTATGTAAAAAATTAAATCATATATTGGGTGTATTCCTCTTGAATGACAATGGTCTATTGCAAATATACTTTTATTTTTTTGGTGCCGGGGATTGAACTCAGGACCTTGTGCTTCTCAGACAGGCCCTTATGCTGCTCAGTTATCTCCCCAAACCCACAAACATGTTTTTAAATAATTCAAAATATTGTACAAATTCTATTACAACGAGTTCTAAGAAACCAATAGAAAAAAGGCCAATGTTTCATTGTTTTTCTTAATGAGGATTATTATTTTTTTTTAATTTGTGTATTTTGTACAGGGTCTTGTTATACAGCTTGTACTCATAGTGATCCTCCTGTTTCAGCCTCCCCAGCAGTGGGATTACAGGCATGTGCCGCCACACCCAGACTCGGTCACTGCTCAGCCTGCCAGGGAGTGGGGTTGGCTCAGCATGTGGTGCCAGGGATGGAATCCCAGTAGGACCAAGCAGCTGCTTAGTCTACTGACCCATCTCACCAGCCAGAGGATTATGTTTTTTTTATGAGAATGGAATAGTAGCTTTTGCAACCTCAGCAACTTCAGAAAATGTTCTAATGCAAAACTGAGTAACATTATTGCAGTAATTGGATAATTAAGTCACTTCAAGATTGTGTGTCCAGATATAAACCACCCCATTGGTCCAGGAAAGGACACTGAAAATTAAGTCCTGGTCAAAACTGTTGTGAGTGGAGTCAGAATGAGAAATTGAGTGGGTGGTTTGGTCAAAAATAAAAAAGACTTAAAATTCAGAAATTGGTCAAGATAAAAAAAGAAATTGGTCAAGCTATTTTAAGAAATGTTAAGAAAATCTCCAAGAAATAACCCAGTTTTGAACTAGAATGTCTTAGAAATCAAGAGACAAGTAAAGGACTGAGCAATTATTTTCTTTGCTGTGGCACAATAAAAAAATAGGTTTTATAGCAGGATCCATGATTTTAAAGACTAGAAGAGGCCTGAGCTGTTCCCTCACTTTTTTTAACACATGACTATCTGTTTAATGCAATGCACTCCATAAATTCCCATCTACCATGTCTTTTCCAACTAGTAATATAAAATAGAATTTAGGACCACTTTACAGGGTGACACTATGGTGACAAATTATGCCCAAACCTGTTGCAAATACTGATGAAATACTATGTAAATTTTTTACCACAAGAGTTCAAAGGTACTGAGCTTAAGTTGTGCAAAGATTTGGAGAAAGAAAGAGTACTGTATTTAGTTCCACCACTAGCTTGATCATTTTGAAAGATTTAATGAATAGTTGCTCTATATTTAATTTTTAATATAAAAGACCAATTCTGTCAATGTTATGTGTTATAGCACATGACTAGAAGAACATAGTTAATCCTAGAACTGTAGAAACCATATCTGGATGACAATTAGATGTCAACTATTATAATTTGCCAACATTCCAGATGTTGCCAAA
>PVKN010041112.1:0-10606 GCA_004027915.1 Capromys pilorides
TTGATTTTGCATCTTGCTACAGTGCTGAATTTTATTAATAATCTAGTAGTCTTTTCTTGAAGTTCTTTGAGTCATCTATGTTGTCTGATTTGTGAATAATGATAATTGACTTCTTTTTTTGTGTACCTTGCTTGATTGTCTAATGTTTTAAGTACTATGCTGAATAAGAATGGTGATAGTAAGCATTATTGTCTTGTTCCTGATATTAGAAGGAAAGCTTTTGGCTTTTCTCAATTTTATATGATATTGGCAATAAGACTGTCACAAATAGTTTTTATTACACTGAAATAAGGTCCTTCTATAACAATTTATTCAGGATTTTATCATCAATGGATGTTAAATTTTGTCAAAGGCCTTATCTCCATCTATTGAGATAATTATGTAGTTTTCCCTTGCTTATGTTTATGTGTTATATTACATTTATTGATTTGCTTGTGTGTATCAATCTCTGCATTCCTTGAGTTGAAGCCTGCTTGATCATGATGTGTGATCTTTTTGATAATTTGTTTACAGAACCTTCCTGGGGATTTCTGCTTCTAATTTAACTAAAAGGAGTCACTTTAGTTCTCTCTATGGCTGAATCCTTGTTCGGTTTTAGAATTGAAGTAGTACTAGGTTCCCAGAAGTGACTTTGGGAGTGCTACTTCTGTTTCAATTTTATTAAAGGATTTGAGGAGTATTAGCAGTAGACCTTGCCTGAATTTCTACTAAAATAAATTCCTGAATCGATTTCACCCTAGGCTTGTTTTTTTATCTTATAAGCTCTTTATTACTTCTTCAGTTTCAACACCTGTTATTGTGTTATTCTGGACTTATATATCTTCTTGGATCAGGTTTGGTAATTTGTTTATATCTAAGAATCTATCCATCTTTCTTAATTCTCCAATTTCATTGGGTAGAAAATTTCAAAGTAGTTATTAATAATCTTCTGGATATTTTTGATATCCATCATGATTTCACCTTTCTAAATTTTAAATTGCATTGATCTGGATCTGCTCTTTATTTTTGCTAAGATTAGCTCAGAGTTTGTCTATTTTGTTTATTCTTTGAAAAAATCAGCTTTTCCTCATTGATTTTTTGTATTATTTTTGGTCTCAGTTTCATTATTTTCTGCTCTGATATTTACAATTTCTTTCTGTGTGCCACTGGATTTGAATTGTTCTTATTTTACTAGAATCTTAAGATATGTACTTAGGTTGTTTATTCAGACATACTCTCATGTACTGATGTGGACAGGTACAGCCAGTAAGTTCCCTCTTAGGACTGGTTTTGTTGTGTCCCAGAGGTTTTGCAAGGGTTATGTTGCATGTGTGTTATTGGTGGACTATACAACCTATATAATTTCTCCTTTGATCTCTTCTTAATTTCTGTTATTTATTTTGCCATCATTTTCTACTTTATTATGCTATCATCCTATAATATAAATGGAGTAATTTTGATTCTTTGTATTTATTTAATGATGCTTTATGAGCTAGTACTTGGTCTATTTTTCAGACCAAGTGGCTGAGAAGCATATGCATTCTGCTTATGGATGAAGCATCCTATAAATATCTATTGAGTCCATTTATTTGAAGGTTTGGTTCAACTCTAATATCTTCTATTGCTTTTTTGCCTAGTTATCTATGACTGACAATGAGGTATTGCTATTTCCCTGCTCTAATTGTGTAATATTTATCTGATGATTTATGTTAAATAATAGTCACACACATGGACATTGGTTGTTCATCCTGGATTAGTGATATCCAATTCCAGCTCTGCAATAGAACTACCTGGAAAGGCTTCTGGACTTTGATACTGAACTTCCGTGTGTAGTCATCCTAGCATATTTAGTTTGAGTGATCCCAGGTGTAAAAATGTTTTAAAATCCTTCTATGCCAGGCCAAGGTCAAGCATCACTGCCTCACACCTATCACCTGGAGTTCCATCTGTCTTTTAAGCTCTCTAGGGAATCTTAATATGTACCCAGGTCTAAGGGACACAAGGGTACACAGAGTGGTGGGAATGCATATCTTGATAATCAAGGATCCTCAACCCATGCTCATCTCCTCAGATCTCACAGCTGAGCAGTGATGAACTATGGGCACCTGCCTTGGCCTTCTTCCCTGCAGACCATGATTCTGTGGAAAAGGCAGGACTCAGGTAGTCCTTTCCCTATCCCAAGAAACCTCAGAAAAATATAATTAACTTCATATTGTTCTGTTCTTGACCATATCCTTTCTATTCAAACCTCAGCCCAGGAAGGAGCCACAATGACACAGAACCTCAGGCTCCATTTCTGGCTTCTGGGACCAGAATCTGAAGGTATTTGTTATCATTATGCTTGCTGGTCCCCAACATGCCCTTTTTGTATTTTGAGACAAAGGTCTCACTAAGTCATTGTGTTGCCTAGCAGGCTTGGACTGTACTTGTGGTACTTCTGCTTTCAACTCAAAGAATGCTGAGGTTACAGAAATGTGGCACTCTATGCTTAAATTGAACTTTGAGAAGCATTGGTCCATGTTGTTGTTAGTTATACAGAAACTCATAAATTGTACAGTCTCTCTCATGCTACACATTCTGCCTCAGAAGCACCTACCTCAGATGGTAGGTGACTGAGTCTGTGCATCTTGGCAGCAGGCGGCAGGCAGCAGGCTGGACTTGGCCCATGAACCACCATGTATTAAACTCAGCATTAAGGTGATGAAGGAGGATTGAGAGAAAATTATATAGGCTCAAAAAATTGGGAAATTGCAATTTTCATTCTGAGTATGACAATTAATAGTTTTGTAACCTTGTCCTCTGGGCTGCATAGGTAAATTGTACAAGGAAAGTGCTACAGAATCAGGGTGTTGTTGATAAGAGGGCACAATGAATGCCCAGAATGTGGAGCCACTCATCAGTGGGGCTCCTTCTGCCCTCCCAGCTCCTGTGTGTTGGACACACCTAGAGTCCTCAGGGCTACTCATAGGGCAGTGTTGCATAGATAAATCAACACCCCACTGACCTAACCAGCATTTTAATTTGCCTTTGCAAATTTCTCTTTTTTGACTTGGAAGAAGACTGAACACCTGAAAGTCCTGAGCATATCTAAATAAATGATGAGCCACACTCTAAGATGCAGTCTCAAGACACTTTACATCGAGCAGCCGTATCGTGCTCCCTCCCCACCCTTCCCTCCTCTTCCCCTTCTCTGCACTGCATTACTCTAGGAGATGAAAGTCGCTTGCCCCAGCAACCTTTCAGATTTTAGTTCAGCTCTGTCTGACTCATAACTTCCCTAAGGGAGAGAAGAAAATAGCAAGTGAAATTAGTTTGCTTTAAAGACTTTATTGAGTAAAGATTGGAAGGAGGTAGCAGCTCTGGTTTGAAGACAAGGTTTCCAAATGTCTTTAGAAAGATTATTCAGCAGCAGAAAGAAACATCAGATTGTAGAGATATGAAACTAGCATCTTAAGAAATAGAGAACAATAAACAAAGCCCAGGGTTACTTGGGAATTCCCAAAGCTGGGATTCAAGGAGGCAGATAACAGCATATCCTAATGGCTCCTTGATTGTTGTCTCCTCCCTTGCTTGGAATGTTTTCAATTAGCATTTGTGCTAACCTAATGTTAGGCAAATGGTAAAAGAGATAGTGATCTATAGTCTGTATTCACCAAAGTAGTTATGCACATTCCTTAGCCTGACTTTGAGTACTCAATAAAAGTAAGATGCTTTGGTGGGTTGGGGCTCACTTAGACAGAGACAGATCTCAGTGAAACCTCTGAACAAAATTCATTAGGTCTTCTCGTTGTTTCTTTCAGCACTGACTCATAATGTACAGCATCAGATAGGACTTAAAGAGAGGCTAAGAATGGTACAGCAGGGGATGGAGAGATGCTGAGAATGTCCCAGTAAGGGATGGCATGGTGTTGAGCATGGTCTGCTACATGATGTTGTAACTTAGAAAACAAGGCCAGTCCAAAAAAGAAAATAGCGCTTTATTTAAGCTGGTACCCAGGGGCATACACCCAGCAAGATGTGGCAGGGTGTATGCCAAGGCAAGAGAACAGTGGGTTTTTAAGCTTGCAAACTGCAAAAGGGATGGGGTGGTGGAAGTACAACTTGGGAGGCCAGATATGGGCTACAGAGCTCAGAGCAAGGGAGAAGCAAGGGAAGCACACTCCTGGAAGGGGCAGCTATGAACTGTAGGGCTCAGGGCAAGGGGAGAGGAGGGGGCGGGGAGGAGTACACTTCTGGAAGGAATCAGATAGGGGCTACAGAGCTCAACCGGGGCTGTAAGGCAGTGGATAAGTACAAAGTTACAAAGTTTTGGTTTAATTCAGACATAGAATGGCGGCGCATACAGAACAAGATGGAGACGCTTTGGTTAGGGTACAAAACAGAATAGCATGATGCTAAAGATGGTCCACTCAGGGAACAGCAGGCCACTGAGGATGGTCCACTGGAGGATGGTGAAATGCTGAGAATGGTCCATAGGGGATGGTAGGATGTTGGCAGGCATCCAGCAGGGGATGGTGACAACAGTGTGGAAGATCGCAGTGAGCAGAAGCATCCACAGTAATGCAGAAGCCCAGACTAATTATAAACTAAGGCCTTGCAGGAGATGAATTGGAAGCTTCCCCCAGCAGCTTGGGAATTAGCAAGAAAATGTCATTCTTATTTTAGTTGTTATCGAGCTGGCAGCAGGAAGCCAATGGGTGAACACATACAGAGAGATGTAGAAATAAATCTTGGCCGGCGCACAGAGGATGGTGAGTGGAGAGGAGTCATGTGAGTTCCAGCCTTGACCAGGGCAGAGCAGAAGACTCCCTGTTGCTATGCAGATGTTGCTTGTTTCCTTAAGCTTCAGGTATTGGGAAGTTGGACCCTGGGCTGTGACTGAACCTAAGAGGCGGGGCATATGGGAGGTTCTATGAGCAGGACCTCCTAATGTATTAAGGCACTTTTTAAAAAAATGTATTTAGTAGAGTCCACAGAGTCTCATTACATAGATCAGACTCTTAGTGATCCTCCTGTCTTCAGCCTCCCAAGTGCTGGGATTATAGGTGCACGCCATCATGCCCAGTCTCAGTCATTGTCTCAGCATGGCAGGCAGGGGATTAAACTTCAAGTCTAAACAGGTGCTTTAATCTGCTGAGCTTTTTGGCTGGCCTGAATCAAGGAATTCTTGAGAAATCCTCATTAGTGCTTGTGAGAGGATTATTGTAGAACTTGAGCCTGCTCCCATCCTGTCTTTCTTATTCTTGCATGTGCTACCAGAACTGCCATGCATCTGGAGGACCCTCCCTAGAACTGAACCACAATCAGCACTGTGCCTTTGAGTTCCTCACACTGAGTTAAACACAAACATTTATTTCATAAGTGATCTGCCTGGAGGACTTTGGTGTGGTGACAAAGAGCTATCTAATCCATCTATATGGGATCCTGGAAAGATGGCTGATGCATGATGTGGACTGGTTATAGGCAGCTTTCAACTTGGGACACACCCGATCTATTACAAGGCTATTCTATTACCTGGGTCCCTGATAACTTCATTAAAAGGGATAATTTGACTATGCTTTTGAGTCTCATCTCTCTAATTCATGTCAATAGAAGTGACTAAGAAAATCCAACAAAGATCCTAAGAGCTGTAATGGGGAACATTCACATTTTGGAAAGCCTAGAGAACAGGGAGTTGGGACAAGGGAATGACAAACTCTTGCATTTTACCATATATGGATGGAAAATGCCCCTGAGAAATGAGTGAATGCAAAGCTTAGCAGTATTCTAAGTTAAAAGGACCATGGGTTATAGTCATCAGTGGACCCTAAGAGCAAATATGATGGACCTTGATTCAAGATGTGTAACCAAGTTGAAAGCAACAATCGCACCTTTTAAAAAATTTGTTTGGCACAGGGTCTCACTGCACAATTCAGGTTCATAGTGATGCTCCTGTCTCAGCCACCCAGCACTAGGATTACACACATGCACCACCATGCCTGTGTTCCATGGCCAGCATGACGTGTGGTACCAGATATCAAGCCCCGGTCTTTGCTCTTGCCAGACAGGTGCTTAGACCATTGAGCTGTCTCCTCAGCCCAACAGTTGCACCTTTAACTTCCATCTCAGTTTGCATTTGTCCTCACAGTTTTCCTGTTGTGAATTAGAGGTGCTGTAAATGAGAGGATTGGCATCAGCAGCATCTCACTAGTAGATGACACAGAGGAGACATTTCACTGTTGCTCTGACACTTTCTTGACACACTTCTGTGTAAGAATAAATAAACAAACATCAGATAATAGATTATACAGATTAAAAGGAATAGGGGTAAATTTCAAGTACTATAATTAGCATTGTCTAGGAGATTCTACATGAAAATATAGAAAGCTCAAAATGTTTCTCCAGCACTCACAAGAAAAGATGAAGAATAGAATGGTGAGCAAGGGGATGAGAGCCTAGGAAAAGTGGTCCAGGAGATCCAGCACTCCTCACATCAGGTAGCATAGAGGACAGAACTCAGCACAAGTGAAACAAAATAAAAAATAAAATACTAGTTGATCAAAGAGTACCTGGGTTGGAGAGAAATTTTAATCTTTGATAGGAAAAGGAGGACAAAAATCAGATGACAGCAATAAGTGTTTCTTTCCCATAGAAATGGTACAACTATAGGAAAAAATGTCGGTATACAACCAAATTTTTTCTTTACCTAATGCAAACACATATGGAACTTTTCCATGAGATTTTTGAAGGAAAGCCTCACTTACATTGTAAAGGGAAAAATTCCATACTCAGCCAAACTACAAATTATGCATGACCTCATTGGGGTATTTTCAGATAATAAGTACTTGTACCCATCAAAAAATGTCACAGAGAAATAATGGGCCACTAAAAAAAATAAAATAGTTTACAAAACTTAAGATCTGGAGCAAAAGTATCGATTTTTTTTCAATGAAGATGCTTAAGCTAGACTGAATTTCCAAGTAGCTATTGTAATAAATATTCCCTTGATGGGAATTATAGTTCAATTCATTTCCTTTCTCCTAAATAAGATGTCTTGTCCTTTAATTTTTTTTTTTTTTAAATTAAAGAGTAACATGTTGTTTTAAAACAGACTGGGCAGAAAAATTAGAATATAGAGATTTCCTATGTCTACCACCACAATCTATATTAAAATCATATGGTAACTATGGTTTCTTAAATTTTTTTCAAAATCAATAAATATGAGAATGTGATTTATTGATAATGGCATTTTGGATCTAAAATTTTAGAATAACCTAAGGAAAACTACTAGATAAAGGAAAAGATGTCACACAAATCTCTGCACCTGGCAGGCTGAACTTTAGTGGATGTACTTCCCTGGAATGGGAAGCAGGCTCTGAGGACTTGATGCCTTTGGGAAAGGGAAATACCAAACAGCTAAGTGCTTGGTAGCTAATAAATATTAGAACAAGGTTAAACAGAAACACTTGTAAGAAAGGACAAAAATGCATGAATTAGAAAAATTCAAGATTTAAATGAATAATATTAAATGAAAAGTAAATAAATTAAGAAAATTAAGCATTTAAAAAAATACAACAATCGACTGCCTGTGAGAATGAAACTGTGACCACAAGACTTCCACTTCTTGTTTGCTGGCTCCTCCGTGCTTAGCCAGTCTTCAACTGTTACAGAGCACATGAGGAGAGCGCAAATTTACCAGAGAATGAATACAGGTAGAGGATGGCTCAATCCAAACCACTTGTCAACTCTGTCAACGTTGACGTTTCTAGGTCTCTATCGCCCCTTGCTTTTAAATCACACCTATAACTTATGATGTTAGACTTTTATCTGTGCCCATGAACTTTCTTTCGTTTTTTACTTGTATATTCACCTCCTGAGTCTAAGAGGCATCATAAACTAACAAGCAAAAAGGAGGTTCTCAACTTGCCTTCAAGCAAATCGCCAAGAAGGCTTCTAGCAGGGACTGCTCCGCTTGGTGGAGATGCGGAGCCCACAGGTGGTGGTGCGGGCCGGAGGGGGGGCGGTGGGGGGGGGGGTGCTAAGGTGCCTGCAAACACAGATCTTGACCTGACAGCGCACGGCAAAGCTGACCTCACTCCACATGACTGCTCCATATTTTGCTTCTTTCCGAACAACTGAGCAAGAGCTCTCAGCTCTTCTATCCTGCAGAAGGACCCAGATGTTTGCAAAGATCCCCCAGTGGTCTTTTCTCTGTGGACCTGGAAGTTACAGTCAACTGAAGAACTGAGAGAAAGGACTTTGTAACTTGGTTCCTAAAAACAAATAGTAAATTTATTACCTAAATATTAAATAGATAAACTAAAATAATATACAAATTTTTAAAGCACAGAGCCTACTTTGTAAGCTAGTTTAGACTTACAGTACATATTTTTAGAGATAAAATGTGATGAGCACCACCATACTTTAAGTTCTATTCCAGGAACCTCAGCTTCAAAGAGCTGTGTGAAAGGAAGAAAGGGAAGAGGTCCTGGATAAACCAGAGCTGTCCCAAGATCCCACCACCACACATCTAGGAGGACTGAGATTGTAAAAAAGAACAGCACTCTGAATTTCATGAGAAAGATAGGACCTATGAATCCCAGTGATTCAAAGAATTGAATAATACACAAGACATCTTCAAAATGTGTTGTCCATCAATTCCCAGGCCTGCCATGCCGGCCCCACCCTGGGGTGCTGTGAGAAGACAATTGAGACTGGGCGTGGTGGCACACACCTGTAATCCCAGCTCTTGGGAGGGTGTAAATAGGCGGATCACTACGAGTCCAGTGTAGTAGTGAGATCCTGAACACCCTGTAGATCCTTCCCTAAAATACAACAAAAGAAAGAAAGAAAGAAAGAAGAAAGAAAGAAAGAAAGAAAGAAAGAAAGAAGAAAGAAAGAAAGAAAGAAAGAAAGAAAGAAAGAAAGAAAGAAAGAAAGAAAGAAAAAGAAAATAATTATCCAGCTGTGTATGTTGGTTTGGGGACCCAAACTTTTCAAATTCAAAGTCTTATGGTGTTCAGTAATCTATATATTACTGTCAAACACATTTTACATTATCAGATTTCACCAAGAATTAGGGAAAACATTTACTTAGATAAAACTAAGGAAAAAAAATCTCTCTAGGGCTGGCCAGATAGCTCAGTGAACTAATGTGCCTACTTAGGCAGAGCGCAACAGCTGGGGTTCTATCCCCAGTGTGCTGCCATGGCCCTGCCCCCCAGTGTACGCTGAGATGTTGCTGAGACAGGGCATGGCATGTGCTCCTGTAACCCCAGCGCTTGGAAGGCTGAAAATAGAAACATCACTACGAGTCCCATCTACATAGTGAGACCCTGTAGAACCTGTACTAAATACATAAAAAAAGAAAAAAAAAACATTTAAATAAAGAATTATGTCATGTATTATCAGGTACAATTCTATAGAAACATTCTGAGAGGAAGGAGGTATGAAAAGAGTAGGTAGAGTTGAAAGTGTCCTTGACTGGGCCCATCTTCTCCAAGCATGACATCCTTGAAGCAAGTTGGAATCAATGCATATTCTTTTAATTAAAGGAAAATAGTCAATTTGGCCCATCACATTCTTAATGAATGACAGCTGGGACCAGACAGTCAAAATTTTTAGCTGAATTTAGCAAGCTAGCTAGCTATGTGACAAGCAGCGGGAGCTTATAGTTTCAGGCCTCTCATTCATTTCTAGCTTTTACTACAATATGTCTACAGTTATGCTAGTCTGTTAGTGTGCCTTTACAACCCCACAGGTCTGTAGGAGCCTCAAACTTGGGCAAGGAATGGGAAGGGGTACTTTCAGTCAGGCATACCCTCAGGTGGGCTACCCATCAGATGTCCAGTTTGGGAGCAGATGCTGCCTGTTTGGGAGCAGGTGGCACCTCCATGTCCTGTACCATGATGTGACAGGGCACACAGCACTCACCCTTGATCACCTCCATGTAGGGGAAGGAGATGGCAAAAGTCAGGGCAAGGAGGGCAGGCATCTGTGAGCATTCCACAGAGCAGTGGTAGTGGCAGCAGTCCAGACTGCCCATTGGCCCATGCAGGGAGCCCTTGGCACATGCCCCCTTTCTCCTGGGATTTCACAGATAAACCACAAAATTCAGAGACAGAGTTGAGAATTTCAGAACAGTGTCTGTAGACCTTGAGCCCCTAAGGTGGGCACCTTCACCACAGGTGCAGCAGGAGAGCCATCAGCCTCAGCTGGGAGCCAGCAGCTTCGCTTGGCTGTGCTTCCTCCTTACTGCAGACAGGACACTGAGTGACACTAGCAGTGGGGACCTTGGTGCCATGCAAGGTGGGCCCTGGTGTTTTCTGAGATATCAGCAAGTATCCTATTCGCTCTTAAAGTTCTCTACCACCACACTATGATTTACTTTATATTTGGTTTTGTACCTCAGGAAAAGAAACTAGATATCGCCAAAAGGATCAAATAATTTTTAATAAAAGTACAAATAGAAGTTTAAATACTTTTTGAATTATGAAGTGATCACACTTACAGCAGTTGAATTAAATTGAATGCCTTATGTTAAGTTCAGCTATTGCCCAAACAGAAATACAATTTCTCGAAGAGTTTTGGCACATTGAATAATTTAGCTGATTTAAAAATGTTATGAGGTTGAATATCTATCTTATAA
>PVKN010041113.1:0-10642 GCA_004027915.1 Capromys pilorides
AGAAATAGAAGAGAGCCCAAAACTTAATCCATGGTCAATTAATCTTTGATAAGTTTGCCATGAATGCAAAATTTTGAGAAAAGATAGTCTCTTTAATAAATGGTACTGAGAAAACTTGACATCTCTGCACAAAAGGATGAAATTGGATACTTGTATCACATCCAAAAATCAACTTGAAGTAGATTAATGGCTTAAATATAAGATCCAAAGCTCTGTAACTCTTAGAACAAAGCCTGAAGAAGAAACCCTTTGATCTTAGCCTTGGCAATGATTCTTGTGACTATCACATCAAAAACACAGTGAATGACTGCAGAAATTAACAAGTGGGTCCACATAAAACCAAGCAAAGGAAACAATCCACAAAATGATAGACAACCTGTAGAATGAAAGGAAATATTTGTAATATTTGCAATATTGTGAAGTAGTAAACATCAGAGTATTTAAGTATCATACACCTTGATAGGAAAAATTTGGAGTCTCATTAAAAAATGGGAGTAGGTATTTTTCAAAGACATAGAATTTGCAACAGATATATGAAAAGGCATCTAACAGATATCATCAGAAAAACATAATAAAAGCATATTAAAGTATCATTGCACACCTGCTAGGGAGCCTATTATCCAAAAGACAACAAGCATTGGTGAGGCTGTGGAGCAAAACGAGCCATGTGCATGGTTAATGGGAAAGTGAATGGTGCAGCCATTATGAAGAATAGCATGGGGCTTTCTAAAAAAACTAACAATAGAGTTGCCATCTGATCTAGGATTCACATGGCTGTGTCTGCACGAGCAAATGTCCATAGCTGTATTATTCACAATAACTAAGATAGGAAACAAATTAAATGTGTATCAACAGATGACTGGATGAAGAAAATGTAGTTTATATGTATGATGGAATAATATTGAGTCATAAAAGAATGAAATCCACCCTGGTCCTGTCCAATGCACCACATTGTCTAAGATGAAGACACTCTAAGGAAATACTGATGCATGTTCCTGAGAAGGTGAGCATTTTCATAAGTGGCACATATACTTTATTATCCTTTCACCAAGAATTAAGCAAAATCCTTAATCACAAATGTTAAATACAAGAATGTATGAAGATATGTGGTGAATATTTAAATTTAAAAAATCACTACATTAAAAAATACATTGCCACTAATTTCCCTTAAAATATTCTCTCTTAATCTGAATTTATTCTATTGTTTTGCTCCTTCCTGGAGTAGTTCTAGTGATTCTTTTGTGAACGTCTTTATAAGTTGTGATTAAGACATATGCAAATGTCCTTGCTGAGTGCCATCCAATGGAAAAGCAAGCTTATAACAACATGACGGTATGCCCTGTTTGCTTTACTCATTGAATCTGGCACCATGCAACTTCTGGCTCTTCCCTGTCACAGTATGGGATGATGGGCAGTGTGTAAGATGAAAAGATTTTTTGGAGACAACTTCAGTTCAGTCCACCTGGAGGTCTGGAGGAACTATTTCTCAACTGAGAACACTCAGCCATCAGGAAGACTCTAGGAGAGAAATAGCCACTAAGCCAAGAACTCTTGTTAGAATAGCAGTGTAAGAGAGAAAACATCAGGAGAAAAAGCTGTTTGGGCCAGCAGCTATCTCAAGGCTGTGCAATTTTTCTTGGAGAAATGGGAAAGACATGACCAGACACAACATGCTTGATTAATCTGAACTTGTTTATCAATTCTCACATAACCTGTGTGCTTTTGCCTCATAGTTTAACTATTCATTCCTCCAGAGCCTGTGGGCTATCAGCCTCACAGTCTGTTTATTCTCACAGAGCCTGAGTGCTGATTGCCTTGCAGCTTAATTATTTGTGTGCTTTTGACCCATATTTTAACCATTTACTCCTCACATAGAGCCTGTTCGTTTTTGTCCCTTATTTTAATCATTCAGTTTTTATCATTCACTCTTGGCCAGGTCCTGTACATTTGTCCAAGTGAAAATGACTGTGGAAGATAGAAGTTTCAAGCTATGTTAGGACAGTGAGGCAGCCATAATGGTAAAACTGAAGACACTCATGAAGGAGGATTTCTAGATTTGCTTCAGAAAGTTCTGAGAATGATACAATAAGCATATTTAAAGTGATGGGGAGTATTCTGAAGGGAGTTAGTGGTAATGTATCTTCTACTGTAATAATGTTTTATAAAATTTAAAATAGTGATTACATTTAATCTTTAAATCTAATTTGTTAAAGTGCATAATCTGTGCACTAACCATGGAGAAAATAGTAGTTATTTCTGTGGAAAATGTGATTTTATTTTTTTAACCTTGTTTTTGAATCAGGTTGGGACCTTAAACCATCTTCTTAGAAAACTGCTTTGCAGCTTTGAAGAAAATACTTGGAACAAATTTTCAAAGCTTTGGTAGAAAAGGAAAAAAGGACAGTGTTTCATGTGTCCTGGACATGAGTTTGATGTGAGAGTGGGGTTGGGTAATGCATTTCCTTTCTCTGGGAATGGTCTTCCCTTTCTATTCCCTTGTATGTGTTCTTTTTCCAAGATAAAAATTATATCATTTGCAAATGAAAGCAGCAGGCAAAGCTAAGAAACTGTTATAATTTTTTCTTTAGCAAAATTTCACTCATTTGGATAGCTACTTTTTATAATTTTTGCATTACCATAAGTAGTGACAGAAATTTAACAGAATGCAAAGTAGAAGAATGGTAACCAGATGCAATTTTCAGTGCACAAAGTTAGTCAAATGATACACAATATTCAAAAGTAACTTAATAGATCTGACCTAAAATCCTAAGTAGTATCAGCTTCTGTTTTCCAATCTTTATGGTCCATTTTCCTTTTTTTTTTTTTTGGTTGTTGTTGTCATACAATTTAAATATAGTATTTTTATTTCCTTAACTATTTACTGGCATTCCTTAAGTGAACATACCTCTGCTAAGACCTTTAAAATTGATACTGAAACCATACGGGCAATATTCTGTCCAACTTTCCCTCCCTAGGTACCCATCTGTTTATTTATGTATTTATTTTTTTTCTGGATGACAATTATAAGCGATGCAAAAAGACAATAGTTTAAGCAATGTAGAAATTTTCTTTACTGTAGGCTTCTGCTCTCCGGGCCGTGTCACAGTCTTCTGGACTGCTAGAGTGACCCTGCAGCCCTGGCAGCAAGCTGGGGGAGAGGGGGGCAGAGCAAACAGAACACTTTTCTATTCTGAAGAAATATCTTCAAAATATTCCTAAAGACTGTGCTTCAAATCCCTTGGATAGATCTGGGAATATAACCATCACTTGTAAAAATCGGATGAAAAAATGTGATCATTTAGATGAGGGCAAAGTTTCCTTCAACTGTGGCCATTTCCTAAAGGTCATTTTCCCAAACAATATTGTTTCATAGACTTTTCAGTAATGGAGAGTTAATGAGAAATTCCTCAGTGAGCATTTATAGGGTCAGGAATATTATTTTTTCTCATCTCGAGGTTTGTCTCTCTGTTATTGCCTATTGAAATTGTACACATAATAAGGTGAATGATAAATGTTATTATCTTTAGAAACTTCTTCCCTAATTTCTGAGTGACACACGAATTTTACTCCTTTGAATTCCCATGACACTTATTTCCTATGTTGTGCCACTTGTACACACTTGATCTTGGCTTGCTGTCCCTGTAGATAGGAAGTACCATTGTAAAGGAGGAGCTATGGAGTTTAAGCAGTGGTTTGCTTTGGAGGTGGTTAGGATGAGGTCAGGTTGGATCTCCTATTACTGAACTACTGGCAGCTGTATAATCAGAGAAAAAGGGACAAAATCATAGATGCCTATGCATATTCCCTCTTTCTTGCTACATGATACTTGAGGCTGGCTGAGGTCATCACCGGAGGTGGACCACTAGCCTTGAATTGTAACACTAAATTGAAATAAGTTTCTTTTAAAAAAGTCATTTCTCCAATCATAGTATCATGTCACTAGCGCACACACACACACGCACACACACACATACACACACACACACACACACACACACATGAGACTAAGTCAGTATCTCATTTCATGAAACAATTTTCGATTTCTGCATAGAATATATTTAAAGTCGAGTTGCAAGATATAATTAAAATTAAATTTCCATAACATCTTTATATTTGATTATTAAAATTGAAGAAAAAAGAGCAAACTTTTCCAAAATTAAGACTATGCTTTGTAGAGTGTAGATTTTGAAACTAAAGACCGAGTTTGCCTGGATAAAGGTGGTTTGGGGCCATAGAGGGACTGAAAGCATTAGTTCTCCCTGAAAGGGCGAGAAGAGCCTGGATGTGCAACCCAGACTTTCAGGGAAGGCCTTGGAACATCTCAGTCAAGGCATCTAGCCTGTCTTGCCAGTGCATCTAGAAAAAAAGGTTCCATAACATTAACATGGTCTAATGATCTGGGAGCCTGACCCTATTAGCCCTGTTAAGTGACCTAGGTATCCCCAAGGGAGTAGTTATCAGTATGAACTTGCCCTAGTTTTCCCAAAGACTTGATATTTATACATTAGTCACTTAAAGAGTTTGACTCTGTTATGGTTTATGTCTAACTGTCCCCCCAAAGACTCATGCAATCATGGGTCAGGGACTAGTAGAGTTTGAGACTTGATTCATGATTCAATGGGATTATGTGTTTTAGTACTGATGGGATTATGAATCTGAGTACTGCTGGGATTATTTGACTAATGATCCACTAGGATTATGTGTTTTAGTACTGATGGAGTTATCAGTCTGAGTACTGCTGGGATTATGGTTATGGTCTAGGGCAGATATCCTAAGGCAGAGAGCCAGAATATAATATAAAGAGAGACAGAGATACAGACAGACTCACGCTGTTGCTCTCTGCTGCCCTGGTTAATCTGGTGCCTCTGTTGCAATTGTTGCTGTTCTGCCACCGTGAACTGGATGCTTTCTGTCCTGTTCCATTCGGCCTTGGGCCAGCCGAATATGGACTAAAATCTCCAATAACTGTGAGCTAAATAAACTTTTCCTTCCTTCATTTTGAGTGTCACATATTTGTCCCAGCAATGAATAAAAAGTCAGACAATTTGGTACCAGAGAAGTGGGGTCATTGCTATGACTAACCTGACCATGTGGATTACAAGTTTTTGGGAAGAGATAGGAAAGTTTTAGAGAGATCCTATATTTGTGAAGAGCTGGAAAAGCTTTGGCTGTTCTGTAGGGGAGATTCTCCTCAGAGCTTAGACCAGAAGACTGACAGAAGACCTGCCTGTAAAGACCAGGTTGGGAGGTTTCTGTTGGGAAAAAGGACAGCATTGGTTGTTGGACTCCAGATGATTTGTGCTATGGCTTGGCTGAAAGTCTGTTGGAATTTTGCTTGTGCCTATAGACTTTGCCTAAGACTGAAATTAAGCATGGTGGACTGATTAATCTTTCAAGAGATATTTCAAAGCAGCAAACTATTGGAGTGGTGGCATGGTTGTTATTGGTGGTTTTTAGCCAGATTTATGTTGAAAATCAAGAGCAAGGAGCCAAGCAGGTTGATTTTAAATATTGTGAGTTTGGCCAGGAAGGAAGCACCAGGAGAGCTGTAGACTGCAAAGATGGAGTTGCAAGGATCTCCATTGCTGGAAAAGAACCAGAGAATCAAAAAGATGGCCTGAGGGCATCACAAAAGGTGGCAGCTCTCTGCCCTTTGCAGCCCCAGAATTGCAAAGGAGAGAGGCTTTGCCTTGAGAAGAAAACCTCAGAGACCCAAGTACCAGAATGGCAGCAGCAGCCAAACCAGGTTTGAAAATGGTGCCGGCATGGAGAATTTGTTCCTCGGAGTCAAGGTCAGAGTGTTTATCAATTCAGGCACTCCATCCCTACAACCAAGAGAGAAGGAAGCCTGACTACTTCTCCAGCTGGAAGCAGACCTTGGCATCATTCATGTGACATTGGTTTTAGGCGCATTCAGAATGCAAGAGTTGTTAGGTTAAGAAGGCTTCCACCTCAATTTCAGAAGAAGGCCTGGGAGGCCAGGCAGTGTGCCCCTGAGAGAGCAGTGTGTGAAGCAGAGAGTGAGAAGCCAATTCAGTGGAAATCCGAGAAGTTTGGAAAAGCCAAAAACATGGATCGTCTAAGGAAAACTGCAAAGAGGGAGCAGATCTGGCCTAAGAGAAGCCATGGAAACGATCATCAAGAGTGCTGTAGGGGCGGAGCTGTGTAAGTCTTTTGGAGCTCACAATTTGGCACAGACTGCTTCAGATGTTCCAGTTGGAACTATGGGATTTAATGTTTGCCCTGCTGGATTTTGGACATGTGTTGGTCCCGGTGTTTTGTATTACCTTGCTGTTTGCAACTTTTGGAATGGCAGTGCTTATCTTGTGCCTTTGAATGTTGGATCTGTTTAACTTTTCTTTTTTACAGGAACTCACAGTTGAGAGTTTGCCTTGGATCTTGAAGGAGACTTGGAACTTGGACTTTTCAGCAATGCTGAAACTGTTGGGATTTTGGCAACTCTTTGAGATGGACTAAAATGTCTATTGCACAAGGGGATGTGCATGAGACTTTGGGGGTGCAGGGGCAGAATGTTATGATTTATTTCTAGTTGTTCCCCCAAAGCCTCATGCAATCATGGGGCGGGGACTTGTAGAGTTTGAGACTTGACTCATGATCCATTGGGATTATGTGTTTTTGTACGATGGGGTTTTCGGTCTGAGTACTGCTGGGACTATGGGTGTAGTCTAGGGTGGATATTCTAAGGGAGAGAGCCTTAATGTAATATAAAGAGAGACAGAGAGACAGACTCATGCTGTTGCTCTGTGGTGCCCTGGTTGATCAGTTGCCTCTGTCATGATTGTTGCTGTTCCACTGCCATGAACTGGATGTTCTCTGTCCTGTTCCATTCAGCCTTGGACCAGCGGAATATGGACTGAACCTCCAGTAACTGTGAGCTAAATAAACCTTTCTTTTTTCATTTTTGGTGTCGGGTATTTGTCCCAGCAATGAGTAAAAAGTAAATAAGACAGACTCACTACTTAAAATCGAAGAGAAAAATTGGTTGGTCTGTGAAGATCATTATAAAAGAAAACAAATGGGAAATCTTTTGTATGAAAAGTCAAAGTGGTAAGATTCCTGTAGTGATGGATCTAGATTTAGATCTCTGTTCCATCACAATTTGAACTTGGAAAAGTTGATTACCTTTTTTTTGTTTTCATTTTCCTGAGCTCAAACATATGAAAAAACAATATGCACTATTGTAGACTGTCTTAATATTTAATAAATGTAATTATTTATATTTTAAAAGTTGTCAGTGAAAACAAAAACCTTGCAAAAGCAGCGTCTGAGTGTATGGTAAAGCTAGAGGAACAAGTTTCAAGAGAACAAGATAGATATTCTTCTGTAGATTTAGGCTCTATTTGTATTATTAGCAATTGGATTCAGTCTGTATTATTCAGACCCCCAAAAAGAAATCCTTATCTATATTCATGGGGTACACTATAGAATAGAAATCTTTCCATATTGTCAGGAATCTCTTAGGATGAAAATGGGAGATGCTGAGGGAGTAGACCCAGTTTATTCTTTTATTTGCCAGGTGAGTTAGAGAAGGTGATGGGCCAGTGAGAGGCAAGGAATGTCACCACAACTTTGCTCTCTTGACCTGGAGGTAAATATTAGAGAGGAGTCACTTTACTGCTCTCCAGCTCTCTGCTCTCTTAACTTATTAGTATTAATCATAAAACTATGGTCAAGCAGAGTATAGTCATTTCCTGTGTGTCTGTGAAGCTCAGAACAGTGTTTTTCTCAATTTCAAGAAGGCCTTGAAAACCAAACACTGATTCCTGGGGTTGTTACTCAGGGAATTACTGTTGTGGATTTTAGGCTTTGTCCTCCAGATCTCTCTTCAGTGATTCTGCAGAATACATGATTAAATCATCCAATAATTTAAGAACTGAAATGATGTTATCTTTAATATTTTGTCCAGAGGGTATACAGCAATGTTGTCTAAGGTATCATGCAAGGGGTTCTACACTGACCATGAGTAATGGAGTAAATCATACCAACCTCCCCTAAAGAAAATGCCAGTCACAATCATCTCAAATTTGTTTTCAGTATTTATCCAATACTTTAGAAGAAATCTAAGTTCAGAGATAGAATCCTCTTATACATCAAAGGCCAGAGGGGATAATTCCAAAGGTATCAAATCTGAAATGAATTTGTCTTTTACTCATAAATAAAATCCAAAGTCTAAAATTCTTATTCAAATTCAGTTTGTTCAGTCTATGATTCTACTCATAGTTTTTTGGTGGCTGGTAAACTTTGCATTTGGTTAGAAGTTATATCTTGTAAATCCGGGATAGACATTGTTTTAGGGCCTCAAAGGCTGCCAACATAGTGGATTCAAAGTTAGTTCTATACAGTTTGCACAATGGCCTTTGATGAGGATGGTGTGTGCTTCTCCAAAGAGTCTGACAAATAAGTTTCAGCTAGAACTAGTTAATACTAGCAAAAGCATTGGGAAGCTGCTCTCTGGCATATATATTTAGTACAGATTCTACATGGTCTCAATACGTGGATCAGACTCCTAGTGATCCTCCTGTTTTCAGCTTCCTAAGCGCTGGGATTACCTGTGTGTGTCACCATGCCCAGTCCCAACTACTTTCTCAGCACACCTCAGGGGTAGGGCAGGCACAGCTTGAGATCTCTGGATTTTTAAAACAGAGAACCCTGTGTTCCATGATTATGTGTCTCATGGCTTGAGATAAAATAGATAGGCTGTCATCTTTTCTGCTAGTTATGTCTGTCAATGAGGCTCTGTGGCTATCGTTCCCAGTTCTGCTCAGGGAATTCACTTCTTTTTTTCAGAGAAAGGTTTCTTTATCTTTATTGCAAACCACCCTTAGCCACATGTTATTTTTTGTCCTTTTACTTATCATTGTGAGACATTACATGTACTTATTTCTTGTACTTTCTAGAAGAATATAAATGAAAGGCAAGGACTTAATTGTCCTCTTCTCAGCTGTATATCCAGTGATAGGTGCAGCTTCCTGGCCATAAGTCAACCTATCTGTGTGTGTGGTAGAAAATCAAAAGTCTTGGGAGATACTCACATTTCAACATCTCATTTCTGTTACTAATGCTAAACTGTGATTAATTTTCTCTGTTTATAATTTCTGGTTATTATTTTTATGTCTCAATACATCAACTTAGAAAATTACACTTGATTCCCTGTTACAGATTGTGAGGTTTTCAAGCTAAGATTAGCTGTGTTCCTTCCAATCTCCTGACTATTGATGTTACCATTACCTTGAAGACTACAGATTGTGTACTAAAATTATTTCCCTCATATGGCAGATGTTAGGAAATGATTCAATCAATATTAGTTTTCAATAGTATTATTTCCTTTTGCATTAGCTGTGCCCCCTTCATTCTATCTAGAATGGGAACATGAAAGTGGGCATAGTAACAATTATTTTATGGCCCTGCAAGAAGGGAAAGGAAGGAAAGATTTCAGATGTCATTAAATTGTTGACACAGTAAGCTGGACTGGAACTGAGGCAGGCACACCCACATGTATTCTTGTTAATCTTTTCTTTTTATTTCATTTTTAAATTTTGTGATACTAGTGATTGAACCCAGAATTCCACACTGAGCTGAATCCCTTATATTTTTTAGTTTTTATTCTGAGAAAAGCTCTAAAACTTGCCCAAGTAAGATTCACAGCTGCAGTCCTCCTGCTCCTCATTAGTCATTTTCCTGCTACTTATAGTTGAGCACCCTACTAACTGATGTATTATTTGGTCAATTTGTGGCCATTATTCTTGGCTCATCATTACACAAAATGAGGAAATATGGGTCCCTTTATTTCTCTCCAGTTCTCTTCTCTGCCAATTTCTCTCTGTTATATCATTATTTTGCTATCAGAGTTTATAACTCTTACAAGCTGTTCTATTATGGTAATTAATTCTCCCTGGAATTACCTTCAGAATTAATCTAAAATTTGATAAATAATAAATAGCAATATAATTATGCAAATATCAATCACAATTAGAACCTCATATTGTGATTGGATTCAGAGACAAAGCCCATGAAGCTCAAAGGAGAATCTTGAATTATAGTCAAATGTAGTATTACAGTTCCCTAAATTATGTTTCATTTGTTTTTTTCATATTTGGATAATAGCTTTTTATAGCTGTTTTCTGAAGTTTTTGACTTTATTTTTTGATTCTAAACTATCTTGTACATGAAATCAATAATTTTTAGCTCAGTTTCTTTTTTTATTTTATTTTATTTTATTTTTATTTTTTTGCAGGACTGGGGTTCAAACTCCCGACCTTGCAATTGCCAGGCAGGCACTTGTGCCACAAAGCTATCTCCTCGGCCCCCTCTTTTTTAATTTTTTAAAGAGTACAGATTAGAATTAAAACAAAAAATTACAAGTGGTGCAGATTTTTCACTTAACAATTAATATGAATTTCATAGTATTTGTTGTAATACATAGTGTTGTCTTCCAACCAGCTATTCATATTACCAGATATATGCATGTAAAATTGGAAGAAAAAAGAAAGGAAGAAAGAAATGTATAAGAAATTAAGAAGACAAAGAAGAGAAACAATTGAAAAAAAGGAGACAAAGCAAATTAAAGCATTAATTGCTTCTCTCCATAGACCAGCAGAAATGCACAGTACAGTTGTCCAAA
>PVKN010041114.1:0-10608 GCA_004027915.1 Capromys pilorides
TAAAGAAGGGGCTACAGGATGCTCAGGGTCTCAGGGTCTCACTAAGAGATCAGATTCATAGTGATTTGCCTGTTTACAGCCTCCCAAGAGCTGGGATTAAAGCTGGGATTACAAACCACGCCGCCACGCCCAGTCTCAATTGGTGTCTCAGCATGCCCTGGGGGCACAGCCAGCACTGCAGGTCCAGGGATTGAAGCTCCAGCCCTTGCACCTGATTGCATGCACTTCAATCCACTGAGCTCTTTGGCAGGCCCAACTAATATGACATGTTTTCGTTACTGGTAGACATCATACTTTTACTTCAACATAGAACACCTTTTCTTGCATGTCTTGGGTTGTGGTGATGAATTTCCCAGTTTTGCTTGTCTTGAAAGGCTTTCTATCATTTTTAATGGGTAGCTTTCTATCCATGCCAATGTCAATGGCATTTCTTCTTTTCTTTCTAGACTTTGACCATAGCATTCTCACCCAAGAAATCTGATATTAATAGCATGGAAGTTCAGTTACAAATGACTTAACATTTTTTTTCCTGTTTTTAGAATTCTCCCGCTAGTGGTTTTAACATTCGGACTGTCCTATGACTTAGAAAGGACTTCTTTCAGTCAAATTTGTGAGGAGTATTTTCTACCTTCCTGATCTAGATACTCAATCATTTACTGAGATTTGATGCACTTAGAATTGTTCCCATTTACGTTTTCTGTGCCTCTTCTTCTCTTTTTTTCAAATTCTGGAACAACCACAGTGTGGGACCTCACTTGCTTCGTGCTGTCTCATTAGTCTTAAAGACATTCTTTTTTCTTTTTAAGCTCTTTTTCTATATTTCTTTAATTTGATTGAGTTACTTCAAAAGACCTGTCTCAGGCTCAGAAACACATTCTTCTCCCTGATTATTTCTGCTGTCGAGTCTATCAGCTATCCATGTATTTTAATTGTGCTTATTGAATTCTTTAGCTTTAACACTTGTGATTGATTCTTTTTTAATGATCTCTTTCTGCTGTTTTTCATTCATATCATGAGTTGTCTTCTTAATTTTATTGAATTGTTTCGCTTTATTCTCTTGTACCTCATTAAGTTTCATTAAAAATCAGTTTCGAGTTATCTGTGAGAGTACTGATCTCCTTTTAAGGGGAAGAGGCCTATACTGATAGACTTATAATGTGCCTCTAAGTTATAATGACACCTATAAATGTCAGATTATCTTGTTTTTTTTCTGCTTCTTCTGTATCTACATTGTTACTTGCAAATGTAGTAAGTCAGTTATCTCTAAAATTCTATACGGAAACTTTTATAAGTAGAAGATTTTTCTTAGCTTTGTGTTTTTAGGTGTTGCCTAGACATGTGCCAGGTGTTTTTCAAATTGTTGCTTTACTGTAAAAACATGTAACTTCTTCAACTATAATCAATGATGGTGATGTCTGCCCATGACACTAGGGCCTAGGTTGTAGGGGTTGGAGGACTGTGTCATTAGCTGGGATATACCTTCTATGTGGGGTAGGTTCACTGGTACCTCTGGCCATGGTATGCCCAGCTGTGTATGGCTAGGGTCTTCTGGCTGGTTCAACAAGGCCAGACAGACAAGACTGATATGGACAGCTGCCTGGCTGCTTCTATGGACTCTCAGTGAGAAGTCTTCAGCTGTATCTGTGAGGCAAGAGAATAAGTGAGTAATCATGCAGTGTGGTAAACCAGTAGCCCCCAAACTAGGATCAGGGGTTGGGAGTGCTGCAGGATGCTCTGGCAGTAAATGTCTCAGGTATCTGTGGAGAGAGTGAACACTGCTGGAGGAAACCTTGAAAGACTTCTAGTAAAAATTTAGAAGGCATTGGTAGAAGTGTACATATTAATAAGCTTCTAATGTGTGGACTGAATAAGAGTAGAATTCATTGAAACCTTGTAAAATGAGAAATTATTTGACTGTTGGCAGTCGGAAATCAAACTGTACAAACGCAAAGATATTTTTGGCCTCTCTCAAAAAGGCACTGTCTTCAGGCTGTGGTGTAGCTGACTTTACAGTTTAACACAGTGAGCAAGATGAAGAACCCAGTATGCACAAGGAAAATTAGAATACTAGGCAGAAAACTAATTGAAACTAATAGGAAAGTAGTGTGCCCAACTGTGAAGAGAGACAGAGGATATCATTTGATCAGTAGGGGCTGGATTCTCCATGGCTTTAAGGTAGTAGAGGTCAAGGACTGTGGGAAACTTGGATTTACACTTGAGAGTGCTTAATAATGACTTTGGGCAGTCTTAGCCCCAGGAGTCTCTGAACTCCCACATTAGATTTCTAGGCATCAGAGAAGATAGCATTGCTTCCCTTCCCCATGCATCATTCCCTCATGTATACATTCACCCAGGAAGTTTAACTTATAACTCAGATGAAAGCCAAAAGTATTAAAGCATTGACACATTTCAGGAAAGAAGATAAACTGCCAAAGCCTATGATAAAATCTGGGGGGAGACATGACTCCACTAATGCTGCTCTAAAGATGGGGAGTCTGGCACTGAATGACAGCCAACACAAAAAAAGAGAGATGGCCAGTCTATGCAGCTGCCTCATTCTACCAAGGGATATTCTTGGAGGAAAAGTTTGAATGTGGGGTTGTTCACTCCATAAGATTTTAGTGAGTCAATAAGCTATGAATCCCTTAAAATACACACATATTTTTCTTTCTGAGGCTTCACTGATGGCCTACCATGATCCCATTTGACTAATTAAATTCTGCACTGAGTTCTAGCACCAGCTTCAGGTCCCACTCTGTGCCTTAAATGCTGTACCCCCAATTTCCCATCTATGAAATTTGCCTTTGTTTCAGGGCAGTTTTAGGTACAGCTTATTTATGTATGTATCCTGGTGAGCCAAGAGCACCATGTTGATGAGGTAACTGTCTTTCCTTTCTATTTAATTCCCCAAATCTAACACAGTACTGACACACATATATCTATTGAATGAGAGATAAACAAATGTGAATAAGCAAGAACCAAGTGACATGGTTAACCCCAAGAGAAGAGATGGGAAATTGTGTAGACAAAATTACATTTTGCTGGATTGTAGAGTTTTTTTTACTTCAGTGTATCTTCAATGTCTTTACTAGGTGAAAGAGAAAACAAGCAAGCAAAATAACTAATTCCCTGATAACTTAATTAGCAAGAATAACAAAGCCAGTACTTGAGGAACAGCTAAACATATGGTACCCTGAGCTTTGGACCTACATAGACCTGAGTTAATTCCATGATTTTGACAGTTAGCAGTTTTATGAACTTGAGAAACTCTCATAACTTCTTGGATACTTATGTCTCTCATCTGTAAAAGACAAACCATCATAGACTCATCTCTTTCAGCCTCTATGAGATTTGGTAAACAAACTGTTATCACTTAGAGACATCATGTCTAATAAAATAGCTGTGCTCATTCAAGGAAAACTTTGGGGAGCTTCAGATGGATTTGATGAGACTAAGAAGAAAGATGAAACTAAACTGCACAAATGAGAGCTCATTTCATGTTTTATGTTCACTAATTGGTTGTGTCCTCCACAAAATTGTGAGACTTGCAGTCTGGAGACTAAGGCTATGTTATTTATTCCCATGTTCCATGGTGTATAGTCCAGTCATAGTCATTTCCTTCAGTTCTGTGATGCCGCACCTCTCCCCCATAGTTTAAAGGGGGGAGGTTTATTTAGGCTCACATTTGTTTAAGGGATTCAGCTCATCATCAGCTGGCTCCAAGGTAGAGACCGCATGGCAGAGGACAGGTACTCACACCATGGTGGCAAGAGAGCAGAGAGGAGGGAGGCACCAGGACGAGAGCTATACATACCCCTCCAGGTTACGCCTCTAGTGATCTGTCTTCAACCAGGTCCTGCCTCCTAACAGCAAGTCAGCCCTAAGGCTGCAGGATGCAGTCACCTTCCAAAACCTCCACCTGTGAGCACAGAAGCTTGAGAAATTCTTCTTGATCTGAAACACAACAAGGGCCTCTCACATAGGATGTCACTAGTAAGCATCCAATAAAGGAGTGAATATAAATGTCAATTCCTAGGAAGGTCATTTGGAATTGCCAAAGGAGAGTATTTTATAGTTGGCCTGGGAGTTAAGACTTGTAGGTTAGCGGACTCTAGAAAGGCTGACGACATTCCAGGTATGAGGATGAAATGGAACACTTCAGACTCTCCTAGGGAATGGTGCTGTGTGGTGTCCTTCAGGAATAAATAGCCCTTCACATCCTGACCCTCGCTTTGCTCTCCCAGCTCTGTACTACAGATTGGTCAAGTCACAGATGCTACCTCTCCCCATTTGGTCTTTGAATAGTGTTAGAATATTTCTGTGTTCCTTCCTGCATAACTGCCTCTTATGCTCAGTGTAGAAACCAGCTCCCCCTTCAAGGCTTATGAGGCCATCTGAACTGCCTGCCAGCGTTAGCACCACCACAACACTGGCTTGTCAGTATTGTATGTCTATGCTCAATTGCTCTTTTCCTCATGGTAGGCTGAGGAAAGGAAGGGGCAGTGCATGCCTCCCACATACTCAGCAACCTTTAGCACATCCCAGTCACTATTTATCAAATGACTAACAGCATTGTAGGATATCAAAGCTAAGAGATTCACAGGACTGTGATTGGCAAGATAGAAAGATTGTGGAGACCATGAGGCCTTAAACTGGGTCAGTTTAGTTTTAAGTTGTAGCTAAAGGGATAGTAAGTCTGATATCTGATACGTATAAACACCTAGGAAGAAATCCAAAGGGGCTGAGAGGAGAGAGGATGCTGTCTCCAGAGAGGAAGGAGAAAAGGCCAATGAGATATAACATACATTTAGGAATAAACAAAGAATTAGAGGGGATCCGACGGGAAACCCACTCGGGACCCCCTTCCTGTCCCTCTCTTGGACAGGAGCTTTCTTTCCTTCAATAAATATGTTTTGCTCATAAAAAAAGAGGGAACCTGAGAGTAAACTGCAGAATCTGAAAGTGAGAACCATGTTGCTAGGAGTAACATCCTCAAGGCCTGCACTAGGAATCTGCAAAAGCCAGGTAAGGGGCAGATGCTGAAAGAAAGGGTGTATGTGGGGGGGTGGGGATCCAGATGCTGTAGCTGTGCGAGGGAGGAACATGGCAGTATAGGAACCCAAGCCTGCTGGGCCAAGGCAGCTTTACCAGAACAATCTAGGCTCACAGGTGTAATTGGGTAATACAAGAAAAAGAAGAGCTGGAGAAGATGATGATAGGCAAAGACTGAAGACTGGAAGTTACTAGTGTTCTATATTACTTCCGAAATACTTTTGTTCTTCCTGTTTCTTTGCTACAGGGAAAGAGAGCTAGGCACGCTGCCTTATTAGATGCTGTTGCAGCCTCCCAGATATTTGATGAAGCGTCCAATAAGTGGGTCTGTTTGTTTGTTTTGCCTTGCTTTGTAGCTTCTTGGATTTGTGTATTTCAATATCCACTGAAACCTCAGCTTACTTATGGGCTGCCTTGGAGGCCTTCCCAAGTTTTCTTCATGCATGCCTGCCTTGTCAAGAAGTTTATAGTACAGTTAGGGAGGCAACAAGGATGGTGCCATTTGCTTTAGCATCTTGGCAGTAACCTGCACCTACAATAGCTACTTAACAAATAGCTACTGAATAGTTTACTGAAGTGAAATCAAGCTGGGCTGCTGTTCTTTTATGCCATAAGGCTTGCCTTACACTCTTGCTCTTTTAAGTAGGTGAAAACAATTTGGAAAAAAATTTTCACTCTTGCATAAAAACTAGCAATAAGGGGCATGATATTCTAAACACTGTGTGAAACACTTTATATGGATTTTAAAAATTCTGTGAAATAGACACTAGCTTCATCCCCTTTCTGCTGATAAGGAAACTAAAACAAGGAAAGGTTAAGCAATTGATTTTCCTAAGGTCTTAGGTTAACATCGCTATACAGGTCTAGCTTGAGAGACGGAGGGCTACCTTGCAGCTTACTGGTGAGTCTCTCCAAGCCTTTCTGTAAGGCAAGTGCCCAGAGAATGCCAACGCTGTGTAATCTGTGGAGGCATGCTTCCTTGCCTTCTCCCCTTTTGCCCTCCAGCCCGAGGGGAAGCCAAATTTGTTGGTACCATTAGCACAGACCCTGCTTCCATTGGCAGCAGAACCCTCATGAAGAGTTGGTCTGGGCAGGCTTGTGGCTTCCACACATGGTCCCCAGCTGTTTCATCCTTGAAGAGGGCCCCTGCTGAAAACACAACAGCCACAGTCCTTGCTACAAAGCTTGCTCAGTGGCTGACAGGCTTGCAAGTGTCCAGAGCACAGAGATGTGACCAATGAAATTTGCTTTGGATGCATCAGATGATTTAAGCATGGTGCTTTGAGGTCACCAATTTGAGTAACTCCTTAGCATACCTAGGGATGATGTTCCTTCAATCTCTGACCACCTTTTAAGAATTGTACAGGCAAAGCCAAAACCACAAGGAATCTTGATCTTGAGAGTTTCACAGAAGCATTCCTTAAGATCAAGTGCTTCTCCCATTGTCAGGCTCTATCAGGATTTCACAAACGTGCCTGAGATTTATTAATCCGTCTGATTTCCTCTGGGGCGAGCCCCATTTTTCAAAGCTGTCCCATGCATCGAGAAGCTCTTTGTGCAGTGACCGTCCATCCTAGGCACTTGCTCCAGCAATCAGGAGCTCCAGGTCAGCTATGCCTCACTGGGCAATACCACTGTTGCCTGGAAAGTGGCACACATAGGACGAACGAATTTGTAGAACGCTACTGTGGCAAAGGGAGGAGACAGATTAGTCATAGAGGGCAGGTTGGTCAGGGACTGAGGAATAAGAAGAAAAAATTCCAGGAAGCCAAGCCACACAATAGGTAGCACATAACAGGGATAGATCCTTCCCTCCCCACCCATTTGGACAGCAGCAGGGATGGAACTGAGGCCTTTGCCATTGAGCTACAGCCCTGACCCTTTTGCTACTGAGATAGTTTCACTGTGTTTCTGAGGCTCACCTCAAACTTGCTATCCCCCTGCATGTCTCTTGAGTAGCCAATATTACTGGCATGTGCGCATGTGCTCAACAGGACTGTGTGCCCTCTTGACTTAGTCCTCTCAGCCCACAGAGCCAGTGGCCTCTGAGCACATGGGGTGTCTCAAGGACTCTGAAAAGGTCTCCCTAGGGATTTAAGCAATCTGAAAATCAGCACAATTAAACATATATTTGAGCAGAGCAATCTTTCCTTTCTTAATCTTTTCATCCGTGTTAGTTCTCTTCCTCTTTCAAGAGCATTTAACAAGGCTCACGAAATAGGACAAAGATGAAAAGGGAGGTGAGGTATTTACTGGAGATATACAATTCACTTGCACTGGCATTATGTCACTGAACTGAATAGCTATCGGAGACACTCTTCTCCACCTTTAAATGGGCCCCAGATGTCACTGTTATCAAAGCTACACTTTGAAGGAGACAGCAGATAATGTGCCTAGCAAAAAAGGCAGCTATAGAGTGGGAAAAATATATCATAGCTCCATTCACGAGCCCGCTCCCCCTTCCCTCTATACCAGCTTGTGTCATGAATTGCTATTCGCTGACAAGTTGTAGTGATAGGAACCCAAAGCTGGTGGCAGCACAAGAGAAATGTGCCATTCGTGCAGTGCCAGCACTGCTAGCTTTGCACCATCCCGAGTGGACCATCAGGTGGCTGGCTGGAAAGTGAGAGAGGGAGGGCGGGGCTGGAGAGGTGAAGGGAAGGGAGAGGGGAAGGGGAGGGAAGGGGAAAGGAGAAGAAGAGGGGGAGCCGGAGCCAATACTCATTACAGGCCTCGTTCCCAGGTAGGTGCTTTAGCAGCACTGGTAACCAAAGAGACATCCATCCACTGCAGCAAGCATGACACGTTCTGTGGACATCCACCCCACCCCTTCCTCTATCACCCGAAACACACACGCACACACTCGCCACTGTCCTACTGCAGAGGTGGAAGTACTGCCAAGGACATCTGCTCCTGCCTTGAGTTGCCTTGACAATTATTTTGAAACAGTTGCTATTTTTAGCATGGCGGCTGCTGCCTATGAATATTTGGTATTTAAATATTTGTTGGGTGAATGAGAGACCAAATGGATTTCATCTGAATGGATTTATTGGCTGGGATATTTAGAGCAGGTACTGTTTGAGTAGGCTTTCATAGGTATTGGCTCTTTTGAGCTTCCCAACCACAAAAAGCAGTAGCTCCTCTGTTGCTGTAGAAACCCAGTCACACAATCATAGCACTTAACGGGAGTGCATCATTCATTTTCCACCTTTCTTAAACTTGTTTTTAATTACCTCAGCTACTTTGGTAATAAATAAGAAAAATGTTGGCTTAATTGATCTTAAAAGAGGGTGTTTTTTAAAAAGAATGTCAGAAAGCCTCTAGAATCAACTGGTGGCTACAAAATGAAATATAAGGATGCAAAAGAAATAAGGTGCCTTCTAAAGTCTGTGAGGTAGAAATTCACTGAAAATTCCAGCTGGTTCCCATTTCCTTGTCCCGCTCAAGAATAATACTTCCAGGAAGAGTATCCAGCCATGGTTCCTTCCTGACCCCTTAATTTAGGGAGGATGGGGCTAGATGACAGCTTCAATACACTTTATTCAGTGAGAAAAAATACCCAGAGGAAACCCATGAACAAAGCAAAGGACACTGGGAAGCCAGAACATTCCATCAGAAGCTACAGCATCTCCTTTATACATGCAAGCTGCAAATCTTAGTGCTTAGTTGGTTTCCTAGAATTTACATGCATGATGCTTTAAGAGGAAGTTTCTAGCAGGGCTTTCTGCCCCTGCATCCCACTCTTTCTTATATCACCAGCACTTCATGTGTCCTTTTAGACCTCAGAACTAGTCCTTACAGGAAGTTTTCCATCAAATCCAGGTAGCCTAACAGGTTATACTCCTGGCTAAGAGTTATATTATTACTAAAAGCCTGAGATTAAAGCCAAACTAATATTGTTAAATAGCTCTGGGATGCCCAGCATATAAGCCTTGCAGTGGGACTTTTTCTAGACCATTCAAAAAAGAGATCACTTGGGGAGGCAGAAGAGGGTGGGTGAAAGATAGGCTTGGGCTTCTGTGCTGGTGAGCTGTAGTAGATCGTAGTAGATGGGTTCTTGCCAGAGAAAGGACAGACAGGTGAAACTCGTTAAACCCAGGTCAAGTTAAAGTTTAATCACTACTGTCTTATCAACACTAATTTCTTAGTCATACAACACACACATTCCTTAGAAGATGTTGATCTCTAAGGAATCTGCATAAAGAATATGCAGAAATGCTTCCTATGTCTGTCTTTTCTGTAAAACTACAGCTATCCCAAATATAAAATGTTATTTTAAAAAACGTCAGGTTAATAGTACTACTCAGCCTTCTTTATGACAAATAACAAACCTTGGTGACTAGCTTTCTGATGTGAGACACAGCAGAGGAATGGCCAAGTTTCAGGATGGCCGCTTCTGTCCCAAGGAAGCACATAGTCTAGAGAGAAGAGTGTGGTATCAGAAGAGTATGAGGGACAGGGATAGTCCCATGAATAGCACATGGGATGTGGGCTCAGGATTAAAGGAAATGTTCTATTTGGGTTTATAATAAAGGATGATCAGATGTGATTCTCTGAAGGACAGAAGGGTATGGAGCGCAATTTATAGGTGATGGAGAAAAGAGAGACTGCGAGTCTAGATAGTGCAGGGACATGGAAAACCTCAGCATCTAGACGGAAGGTTTGGAACTTCCCCCTCGCAGTTGGCAGTTGGTTGAACTCATCAGGGAGGTTCTTGGAAAGGGCACCTTGCCTTGTTGGGAAGATTCAGGGAAGGGAAGGGGGAGTCAGCAAGGATGGGGAGAAGATTGCTCCAAATTTAAGAAGTAAATCATTCCTGTGTCATGAGCGCTGGAAGGAGTTATCCATGAGAATCTGTGTTTGTCCAAATAGCATACAAACCACCAAATGTTTACTATTATTTATGTCAATCCAAAATGGAATCTCAATATGGAATTTGGCTCATGGCTTGTAATGGTTTTGGATATTTTGGTAAAAGATTAATTCTGTACTCAAATATCTCTTTTACTCTATGGACCAGCTATTCATTTTCAAATCATACTTTTTATGCTTAACACATGACATTTTAAAGTTTATACACATATTTGAAAGTTACTCTTTTGCAAACACTGTCCTAAATACTTTGTAAATATTAACTCATTTAATCTTCATATTAAGTGAAATTCAAACCCAAGCAGCCTGGATGAGTTTGTACCCATCAAGGCTTATTATTAATATTTAGAAGTTGTGAGAATAGCCATGTACAATGCTGTACAGCTCTAGCCCCACACCAAGGGAGGCTGAGGCTCACCTTATTGTGGGCAGGAAGCCAGGTGTGGGGGGAGCCAAGAAGGGAGGTACACAGTTCCAGGTCATCTCCCTAGTGATCTGTCTCTTCTGACCAGACTCTACCTCCTAGCAGCCAATCAACTCTAAGCCCAAGAACCTAATGACCTCTCAAAAGCCCCAACTGTGAGCTGTAAGGTTGTTGAGTAACATCTTAAGCAGCTTAATAAAACTTTGTTTCCAAATTAAGGATGAAAAAGGGCTAGAGATATATCTCAGTGCAGATGCCTG
>PVKN010041115.1:0-10597 GCA_004027915.1 Capromys pilorides
TTCCTGAAAACATATTTGGTAATGCTGAAGAGTAACACTGAAGCTTGCGGGGCGAGACCTGATAATTAATTTTATATGCACATTTAGGGTCTAGACGTTTATTTCGACCATCTGATAAGAAATTGAACATGATGTCATAGTGTTTGCAGTCACTCAGAGTCAAGGATGTAGCTGAGACTCCACTGGCAGAAGCGAGCTCTTGCAGAAGGTCGGGTTGCCCTGTAAACTCTGAAGGGAATGGTTACAAAGAATGCTGGCTGAGATGTGCATTTTGCTGGGATTTATAATCGATAACATTGTTTTTCTGGTGGCATTACAAGGGAAGAAAACTCCATTAACCTCTTAAGTGCAGAGGGTATCAAAATGCAAAGAGGTATAAAATAATAAAGAGAGGAGGAAAGATTTTGCTGCAGCGTCTTTTTGTTATGGAAGCGGAGGGAGCTTTCAAAAGCGGACACCTGCTCAATCTCTTCCCTCCTCAGGAAGCCCTCTGGAAGTGGCACAAGCTATGCCACTCCAGTGTGGGCATGCACACGCAGACTTTGGCGACACTTTCCAGCACATATTGCTCTCTGCAGAAGTCTATGCTGTCGTATGGTTGTCCCTGGGTGGCCATCTGCGGCCGTTCTGCAGTGTGTCAGTACTCACAGGGTGCCTCAGATGTTATTTGGGAGGCCTGGTGGTTTTCAGTCGTCTTCACGCACCTTTGGAAGTGAATGTAGAGACCTAATAGAGACAAGAGCTGCCCTGAGGCACACAGGGAAGATTTGGGAGTCTGGGCGTTGAGATTCGAGGAAAGCAGGTACTCACAAATAGCCAGCTTTGCTCGAAGGATGCTGAAAAGAACAATAAGAAATAAATATAGTTTCTAAGTTTTCTAATGTGAATGGCAAATTTTGCTCATTGATTTTAGCACAGCCAGGAATGTTCACAGATACAAACTATCTTTTTGCTGTCTGTCCTGAGTGAAATAAAATTCCACCCCTCAAGCATAATATTCCCGGAGAAGAACGCTTTGCCCTCTCTAGGACTAATCTTTGATGACATATTTATTGTACTGAGAGGAATTATTTTATATTAATATTTTATCTTCAGGAAACACAGAAGGAAAAGACAATTGAAGGAAAGACAATTGGAAACAATAGGAACAGAGAAATTTTGGTTAACTTGTGCATCTGTTTCCATCAATTTATTGAGTCATTTGCTCAAGAAATGCTAGGTTCTGTAGAGATTCAGAGACTGAAGCTGTTTCTGACATCAATTTCTTGCAATACATAGTATTTAAATAATAGAAACTCAAGTAAAAATCCAGGAATTGACAAAAACACAGTTCCCCAAACAGGTTCAATGCTAAGTTGCTTGCTAGGTATCACCAGGCATACCTTAAAAATAATTCCAATAGTAACTATACCTATTATGATGAACTCACTATCCTAAAGTTTCTCCTTATATGTGATCAATTAATTCTTATAAGCTTAAGGGTATTTGTTCTATTTTACTTGCCTTTTCCAGACCGGTTAAATACATTTTCGAGGGTCACAGCACTAATGAGACACAGAGCATGCCTGAGCCTCGCCCAAACAAAATGCAGTAAGAACTAGAAATAGAAAGAAAAACCCACTGGAGCACTGATCTAAAAGGACAAACAGCTGCACTTTGCAAAGTAAGTGAGTTGGGTCAGCGAGATAGCTCAGCAGTCTAAAATGCCTGCTTAGGCAGCTTAAGTAGGTGCAGTGGACCTCTGTTCTATCCCAGCACCACATACAGCATCAGCCCTGGTCTCAGGGTGGGCTAAGTCTGAAAAGAGAATTGCTTTCTCAAAGTATTTGAATGTTTTGACAGAACTTTCTCTCTTTCAATTTAGAATTTAGAATTCTCTCAATTTAGAATTTATAATTATGCTCACAGTGAAAGAATGCCCTGCGAATCTCCCTGTTGAGGTAAGTTTATTCCATCCAGTAAGGCCTGCTCTTCTGCTGCCCCCAAGACCCAGTCTTCCGTGCAGAAGGGTCAGACTTTTTCATAAATGAAATTACTGTGGTCTTTTGATGATATTTGATGGAAATAAAATATTTACTCCATTTTCATCCCCGTCCCATTAGTCCTCTCTCCATTTTTCTTCTTTTAGTATTGCATTTTTATCTAGAATAGCTGTTCTTCATTGGAGAACTGTCTTACGGTTCATATTATTTGATATTAATATAAATTTATTATTGTTTTCTGCCAAGCCTCCAGTTCTAGCACAGTGGTTCATCTTTAGGGCAACACCTGCAACTGACTTCCACTCCAGGATGTTTGGTGGGTGGAGGGAAAACATTCTAAGGGGCCTATAATCCAGATTTCTTAAGCAATGTGCTGCATTTTTATGTCACCCAGGCTAAGGTATCGACATTCAAGACTTTGATTCTTTTAACGACAACTGGAAAGGGGATAAATGATCCTTTGTGTTTAAAACACAGCAGTCAGTGAGGATCTGGCTGTCCTATCATGGCAGCAGAATCTATAAGTACACATGGAAGGAAGGCTGAGAAAAGCCAAGGCCGCAAGTGACAAGAGCACCTAACAGTGTTGTGTGACATCCTGAATGCAGATATCTCTATATTTTTCAAGTTTTTGAGTCCAAAAATTCTTTCTGTAAAACTATTTACATTGTTTTTCTCTGTTGTACAACTGGAAAAATTCTGACCAATCTAATGATTTTAGACTTTCGGGAATTGAATAATACTTAAGCCTACTAGACACAATTATCATGAAAAGATCATATTTGCTAAAATTTCAGAGAAGTGCTCAATCAAGACCAAGAATGTCAGAGAATAACAATATTCTATTAAACTGATAAGAACAGATTCTATACTTGATCTTAGCTGAAGAGCTAAAAAAATGAAAAGATTCAGGATAATTTATTAACAAAGGTGGAGAAAAGGGGAACTCTCAGAGCAAGGGTTTCTGGTCAGAGGAAGTAGGACCTACTGTGGAATGGTATAACTGGGTTTACACCTGAGGACAGGGAATCACAAGTTCATTTCAAGTAACACCTGTGGACTGAGCAGAAATCCAGGGCATTGTTGACGCACAAGTACATGGGGAACACAGCACTGAGGGACCCACTGCAGAGCTCATTTGCTTCATCTTCTGGCAGTGCTGATTGCTATGGGAAAGGATGGCTAGGTTTAGTCTGCAGACAGTGGTTCAGGTTGGTAGGTGGGTTGGATGGGTCATACCCAGGAGGCTACAGAGCACAAAGGTTAGCACACCCATTACCAAAGTTGGGCCGAACATGTTTGTTTCTAAGGAGAGATATTTAATCACTCTATATTCTCAGCCAGTGTTATTTTCTAGAGCCTTAATTTCCTCAATTGTAGAACTGAATGCTTAATATCTTATGTGTTGTTATGGAAATTAAATGTGGTAATAGATGTAAAATTTTAGTGCAATGTTTGGCACATGGGAAAGACTGCCATCGTTTTCATTCTTTACCTCATTATTCATATTATAACTACTTGTAAGTCAGAGCAGGAGAGGGGAACTAGCTCTAGATATCATTGCTCCATTCTTTCTCATTTTCTTTTACTATATTTCTAATTTTGAACACCTGAGATTTTCAAGGTATTGTCTTCTCCATAAAATATATTTGCCTAGAAATACATTTACATAGAAAGCAATTGGTAAGCTGTGAAGCACCCTAAGCTGGTAAGGCAATATTACTTTATACTATTTTATATTGTTTTGTGATTTTTGTTTTTGGTACTCTTATTTGGTTTTACTGGTTTTAGCTCTCAAAAATCTTAGGAAACAATAGGGGAGACTTAAACATGCAGAATTCTGGGCCTTTCCCTCAAAGAGCTAATTCAAGCACTGGAGTAGCAATGAGACTGAGGTTCTGGACAACAGCCCTTTCTGTGGACACCCATGCAGTGGACTGTGACTGTCCTTGCAATGGCACCACTCTGACATGTGCCTAATCCAAAGTCTGCCACAGTCACTGGCACTGCAGATCCTGCTTGGTCCTGAAGCGGTGCTTGGTGAAGGCTACTGTGAGAGCTGAGGCCCACTGAGCGTCGTCATTTCTATTTGTAGCTGAGTGGAGCTGGCAGCAGGCACGGCTGGCAATTGCTTCCAACACACCCCTTGTCAAAGCACATACTGTTTCTGCAGCTGGCATCTATTCCCTGTACATCCCAATTATAACAGTATTACTGAGACTTATGACAGTCACACATTTCATCACCTTGGGGAACTGGGCAGAGCAGGTTTGCTATGGCATGTATGCCCAGCTCCCTCCCTTCCACATATTCATCATTGCTTAGGAATCTCGTATGTCTCGCTTTGTACTGTTTGCTTCTCTTAACTGGAGATGTTTGGAGCCCAGAACAGGTCAGAGGTTAAGTATAATCTGCAGGCTAGGGAGCAGTAGGTTGTGCCTACTGTGAAACACTGATTTTTAGAACAATTTTATTATTAAAATAATCACAGTCGTGACAATCATGACAATGATCGTATTTTGTTGCCCTTGACCTTTGCTGGGTTGAAGTGCCTCAGCTAACCAACCCTACTCCTAGATGCACACTGGGGAGTTGATATAGTTTGATGTAACTATAGGATGCATTTCATATTCCCTCTGTAATGAAAAGCTTTGACTCTACATAGTTTTTCCATATATGACAAGTTAGAAGTTTTAGAAAATGTACAATTAGGACTGATATATATATATATATATATATATATATATATATATCACACAAAATGAATATATTTTAGTAAACTGGTTTTAAAAATCAGGAGGGCGAAGTATTGCACAGAAATGCATACATTGATTGCAGCCATCATTTTTTGTGAATTGTTGCAAGTTTATTACATTTTAAAAGATATAAAGTAGATATTAAAATATATCAACTTTTTCTTTCAAAAACTATTCTGGCCTATATGTTGGATTGATAAGCGCTAGTCTTTGTAACTTCTTTGAGATGTGTGTTAGATGTTAGCTGTGACTAGGAAAAAAAGGGACTCCTGATAGTAAAATATGGGTGAACAAGTGGATCGTAGTTAATACAAATAAGAGGAATGACTGGCTAATGTAAATTTTCTTCTAAATCGTGTATGTATGTATGTATGTATTTGGTACAGGGTCTCGCTACACAGCTTGTACTTGTACTGATCCTTCTGTTGTCAGGCTCCCTAGTACTGGGATTATAGGCATGCACCACGCCTGGAATCTGTCTCTGGCTCAGCATCCTCTGGGGCTGGACCCGCATGGTATGTGGTGCCAGGGATTGATTGCAGTTCTTGTGCTTGCCAGGCAGGTGCTTAGACCACTTAGATATCTCCCCAGCTTGGAAAATATAAATGTTGACAATAAATACATTATTAGCAATGTTAGAGACTTAATAGATCTTTCTATGTGAGTCTGAAGTAGAATCTTTCACTTAAGAGTACAGTTCCATGCACAAAATAATAAAATATCTTATTTGAGGGCTCTATTTCCCATAATTCAAGAAAAATGAATGTATGATATGGAAGATTTTTTAAATGACCACAACTTTATTGAAGAATAAAAATCCAACATAAAGTGGAGAAGTTCTGAGACAAGGATTACCTTGAATGCTTTAGCAATAGGCTCCAAACACCGTGAAGAATAATTTGTGTAGAAAGTTGATTGATTTTTTTCTCCTACCCTACTTTACCAAGAGCAAAAGTAAATGTACCTTAAAATGATACTTGAAAGATTTAGATCCAAAATTGGTGTTTCCAGAGCAATCCCTGAAGGAAGGAAGGAATGGGGAAGGGCAGAGAGAAGGCACCAAAACCTACAGCGTTTGTTAGGCTGGCACGAGAGTGGCTGTGCCAGTGTTGGCAAGGGCACAGTGCTTTTCAAGACATGAGAATTCTGTGATCAATCTTAGTTACAGCACGGTGCCCTGGAGGAACAAACAATTGGTGTGAGAGGCTTCTCAGAATTGCTTCTGACACAAAGCTTGAAAGAAACGACAAGGCAGTTCCAGTTTAACTGGGTCACAGACAGTAGAGCTGTAGGTGACTGGCGACACGTACTGATGTAATGTAAATTTCCTGTTGAACTACCACACAGGCTCAAACAGTGGCAGCCTGGAAGAGACTCTTGTTATGGTCATGAACCAGGAACTCATAAGCAGGCTCCTCCCCAAACTTACACATTGGATGAAGTCATTTCTTAGAATACAGTAGCTATCTCTCATTTCCTTTTTCTCTGAAGACATTTATAGTTACTTTTTTCTTACAGTTTATTTTGTTATCATAACACTATACACATAGCATAAAATTTCCATTGTTAACTCTTTTATTTGTACTTCTTAGTGGCATTAAGAACACTCACATTATTCTTTAGCCATTATTGGCATTAATCTCCGAAACTCATTGTTCCAAACGGGAACTTTGTATCCTTTAAACAATAACTCCTCCTTGAGCTGCTCAATAAAGCTAATTTTATAACTAATCATATTAAGGAAATGTTACTTAGAGGATACACAGTGCTCCTTGAAAGCTGAGAAATTTAGTTATGGTTATCTTAGGAAAATATAGAAATGTTTATTACCAGCTGGATAATGTGGTTGTTTGTAAGTTCTAGGAGTGGAGGACAAAGACCTGTCACAATATTTAAAAGATATCTTTAAAGCAAGGAACATTTAAATCTAAAGGGAGTCTCTCTATGTCCTCGCTGTATGCACATCAAAACAATCCAGATTCGGTTGGATGTATTTTTTACGTGTAACTATCTAGTTACTTGGGTTAACTGACATAGTCAACACTGTCCTATGGCTAACATAGTCCATGGTCTGGTTTATATTATTGAAGTACTGACTCACAGGTAACAAAAAGATTAATCACAGAAGCTCTTCTACAGATACGGGGGCTTCTAATTCATTGTATTTGGGTTTTTTAATGACTGTAGTTCAGGCATGAATTAAAAACATTACTAATACTGATGAAAATATTTAACATTATTCATTATAACATTATTCCACTCTAAATTACTGTAAGTTTTGTGCAAGGTTTGTAAATGCTTTTGTAAAAATAACAGTGCCATTCTATCTGTGTTTCTTGGCTATAAAATCTAAACAAAGCTAGCTTAATTGACATACACATTCTTCTGTAGAATGTGTACAGAAAAGTCAAAAGAGATATTTAACTGTATTAGTGAAGTCCTTTTTTCTGGCAAAATCTGTACAATTTTTTAAAATCAATTTTTATTACCACCGTGCCAGCCCTGCCCATGAGGTATATTAAGAATTGAGCTGATACTGGGAGCAGTGGCACACACCTGTAATTCCAGCACTTGGGAGGCTGAAAACAGGAGTATCACTATGAGTATGGTCTGTGTAGTGAGATCCTGTAGACTCTGTACTAAATACATTAAATAAATAGATGGATAAATTGATGTCTGTCTTTTCTTACTGAGCATTAATATTTCTCCATACCCGTATTGTTCCATGATTTTGCTATGCTGTGTCTAGATTGGATCTATTTTTAGCAATGCTTTTTATATTTTAAATACTGGAAAATTTCCAGCTATTTTTTCAAATATAATAGTTTATCTCTCATTTCCATTTGGTGGACTGTACTAATTGATTGCTACATTGTGAGTTGACTGAATGTTCTAATTAATTGAATTTCCCTATGATTATATTAATACAGAGATTTTACAACATTCAATAAATTCCTTTTAAAATTTCTAACTGGTTCATTTTCACTCAGTTGTTCATTAAAGATAGTTTTTGTTTTGTTTTTATTCTTTTGGTATGACTGGGGACTGAACACATAGCTTTGTCACTCAGTTACATCCCTAGACCTTTAAAGATTATTTTCATTGTGAGTCTCGGTCTTGCTCAGTCGCTAAAATGCCTACACTGGACTCCAATTTTCTATCCTCCTTTCTCACCCTTCCAGAGTAACCCGGGCTTAAGGATTTGCACCAGTCTTCTTCAAGCATTGGTTTATTGCTTGGTGTTTTAGTTCTATGCCCTGGGAGCTACGGAATGGTTTTCCTTAAATTTCTCCTGATTCTTTGAGCCTTCTCACTTGCCTTTCCGTCTCTGTGTAAGCAGGACTCCATGTGCTGTGGTTGTAGAGTGACTCTTCCAGCCTTGGGCCACTGACAGCAGACACTGACAGTGTTTGTAATTTGGAAAGTTCACAGCCTTACTTAGGTCTCCTGCAGTGAAGAGTTTTACCAGTGTCCTCTCACTGGCCAGCATTCCAGTTTAATAGTGCAATAAAAATTTTAGTTTTCAAAATGAAAAATATTAATGCTTCTTCTTCTTTTCTAAACCTTTTATCCACTTATGTGTTTGGTACAGTGTCTTCTCACTACACAGCTTTGATTTGTAGTGATCCTCTTGTCTCAGCCTCCTCAGTGCTAGGATTACAGATGCTATAGGTTCCATGGCTGGCACAGCATGTGGTACCAAGCGTTGAACCTGAGTCCTTGTGTTTTCCAGGGAGGTGCTTAGGCCACTGAGCTATCTCTCCAGTCCTGCTGCTTCATGATTCTCTACCTAAAATTGAGCAGGTCCAGTTATTGAGCATCTATTATCTTTTTGAATACATTTTGCCTTCTAATTAATTTACTTTAAAATTTATTGCAAGTTTTGGATTGGAAGAAGGAAAATTTGAGATGTGATCACAATGTCAATTTGCCAACTACCATTTAGATCTTTTTGTAGGCTAGCAGGGAAATTAATGTTAAAAACCTGTTTTTCAACTTCAAGTTTGAGTACGTTTTTGACCTCAACATTTAATCATGTTTTTGGTGTGCTCTAGCTTGAAAGCTGGGATGTGGATCAATCGACTTAGTTCAGGGTCCTTCAGTCTTTAAATGATTATTTGAACAAAAAGATAAAAGAGACATTACTGATCTGAGGCAGTGAGGCCTCTGATAGCTAAAGACCACATAATTACTGATACAGAGTCTATCATTTTGAAATTTGATATACTTACGCAAAAGCAGTTTTTGCCTAGAATGATTTGGATAATTATCTCAGTTTTCCACTTTGATTGGCTTATGTAGAAAAAATCTAGGAGGGAAAAAATGGTGGGTGGCACAGATGACAAGTATCAAAAATGGAACTAGCTACAACGATCTGTGAAGTTAACATGATAGGAAAAATGTATAAGCACTTAGCTTACATTTCAAGTGGATCTGAGCTCTAAGTCACTGACTTTGCAAAGTTCTTTTTGGTATATTTCCTTTGCTAATGAGTTGCCACAAGTACTCCATTTCCACAGCTGATAATAATATAAATGATATTATCTTTGCAAGATTCAAAAGCAGTTGCGTTTGCTTGAAATATTGAGTGAGTCAATAATAAAAGCTTGTATAATAATTAATTTATAGTAAGTATAATGAAGTATAAGGATCACTCGTATGAAATAAATTTAAGAGTGATGCTTTGTTAAGCTGCCAAGAAAATTAGAAGTATTCCCCCATACTTGCATGAGCGGCATAGAAATCCTTGACAACAGCCTAAAGTTGTTATGCCATTTTGATATTAAATGTTCACCCAGATGTCAGAAACTTTGGTGAGATGAAACTGAAAAATGCTCACGCCCTTAGTTATTTTTCATTAGTTCTTAAAAATTTATTTTTACGGAGACATTATTTCTTAGTTTTTTTGTGAGACACAGTCCTGAACACCTGCAGATTGCAGAGAAGAGTTTATTCTGGCTCACAATGGGCCCACAGTCCGGTAGCTCCCAGGCAGGATGGCATGACACAGGGGCGTGTCAGAAAAATAGCTGCTCACCTCGCCGCAAGCCGGAAGCAGAGTCCAGGACCAAGCCGGAAGGGAGGTGCTGTGGGAGCATCGCTGCCAGGGCAACGGGGGCGCCTTGTTTGTCGGGCTTCATCTCCTAACAGCAGGCCACTGTGTGCCTCCTGTGGTCCACACACCTTCCGAAGGCCTCACCTGTGACTGCCTGAGGCTTTAGGGGCACAGCCACATACAAACCATAACAAATAGAATTAGTCCATATCTTACTTAAAGAAAAATTACTCTGTGAAGAGCACAGGAGGAGAGAAGCAGGCAATGCTTTGCGATTAGTTTGCATGTAGAGGATATCTAATCCAAGAGAGGACAGAAGAATAGGGGTTATGGAAACATTACTTTTTCTCTCCTTGAAAAAGAGGATGGGGAATTGGCAAAATATTCATGCACACTCCTAGCAGAAAAAATTTGATGCTTTAAGCTTCATTTGGCACACCATGAAATTCTACCATGCACAATGGACACTTTTCATAAATTGATTGAACTGAAAAATGTCCTATCACTGAATGTAAATGTACAGGATGCTTCAGCCTAGGTTCTATGCAATATTGTTTTTTCTGAGATGATAACTAAAGATTTACAAAGGAGTTATAGACATGAGTTTTCAGATTAATATTCCATTAAGTAATTTTTAAGTAGAACAATTGCTGAATATGGTTATTTTGCAATTTTCATGACCCCCAAGTAGGTTATATTAAAAACACTGATATATTGAGAAAATCTAAGGGAAATATATAACTATGACTTAAATATATGTGAACTTTATATATGTTTTCAAGCAAGAGGTAATTAAAACTTTC
>PVKN010041116.1:0-10597 GCA_004027915.1 Capromys pilorides
GCAAAGTAAATGGGGATGCTACAGAAAACACGGGAAGAAAGGGCACCGAGAAGGTTTGGGAGGCATTTTATTTATCCTGGTGGGCCTGGCTGGATCTCTCACCAAGTGTCAGCCCTGCCCAGAGTTCTGGGACTTTTACAGGGAGGGGAAGCATGGAGGTACAAAGGGCGCCTTTGATTGGAGGACTGGGTGACATCACAAGTTGCCAAGGGAGTTTAGACATCTCAAATGATATTGCCAGGCTGTCGGTTAAATAAGTGGTTAAATAAGTATTAGCTACAGAAAAGGAGGAAGTGTCCTGTTATGTCTGAAGTCACATTGCAAGGCCATCCATTCCGCAAAGGAAGCTAAGACAGAGGCTCACTGCAAAGGAAGGAGCACTCTGCTTTATGGCCAGCTGGACATGCCCCCGCTCCCCGCTTTTGGTTTTGGCAGGCCTGCTGGGCAGGCTCATATTGGCAAGTTTTAATTTCTCCTTTCAGGCACTGCCCAGGCAGGAGAGTCTCAATGACAGGGAGCCCCAGATTGTGTACATAAACTCTGCCCTAAGGTGCTGAGGGTGGCCCTAGACTTTGCAGGTGTGCCCGGTCCTCATGGGTCTCCCCTCCAGCATAGTATGCAAGCATGAGTGTTGAGTGTGTAGTCCAAGAGAAAACAGCACAAAGCTTCCTTTCGGGAACAGAATGCAGCCCAGATTCTGTACAACACGCTGTGTATACTGCTCAGTGCAGCAACTAATATTCACTTGACATTTTAAAGAAAAGCAGCAGGCAAACATGAAGCATTCTCAGGAGCAAAGGCAACTGACGAACTAAATCCGATGCTGTGCAAATGTAGGAACCAGCAGTCAGTAAGTCCAAGGCAGCCGTAATACAATCAAAGTCCTAAAGGGGAACACACTCGTAATAATGGAATGATGGGAAATCTCAGCAGAGATATTTACATAGCAAAAACGAAGGAATGAGTATTTCAGAAATGAAGTGTAAGATGCATAAAATAAAATCTTCATTGGTTCATAGCCACGTGAAGATGAAAGAAGATAAGTAGACGCCAATAGAAATTATTAAATAGAGAACAGAAAGAAAAAGCCATGAGCATAGCTTTTCAGGAGTCACTCAAAATTATAATTGGATAAATTTTTTTTCAGAGATGAGCAACATATTTTGAAGAAATAGTGACTATATCCCCCAGTGAAATTATAGTATTAAAAAGTCATCAAATACAAAGACTGCATATATAACAGGAAATGAATATAAAACCATCAGAGTCAAGCTGCTGAAAACTCAGAGATAATTTTGATACCAGCTAGTCACACACATATACACACACACACACCAGAACACATATGCACAAACACACACACACACATACACCAGAACACATGCACAAATACACATAGGCATGCACACACACACACACACACACACACATATTATACATGGAAAAAACAAATCGAATCATTTCATCAGAAACAGTGAAAGTCAAAGGCAATGCACAGTTCTATATGCAAACCAAAAAAATATCATCTAAGAATAAATGCAAAAAGAAACACATTTTTTTTTCAGCAAAAAAGAGGGAATTAATTTGGCAGCAGACCTTGGCTACAAAACAAAAGAAAACAGAAGAGAAGTGCTACGATATATGATGTGGGCTGAGGGAAAGTGATGTGGAATGGAAAATTCACCTTCAGGTGTGAATAAAGAACTACAGAAGGGGTCATTATCCGGGTGTCTTAGTTACTCTTCTCTCATTGCTGGGACAAATACCCTGCACTCAAAATGAGAGAAGGAAAGGTTTATTTAGCTCACAGTTACTGGAAGTTTCAGTCTATATTCAGCTGGCTCCAAGGCAGAGAGGTACATGGCAGAGGGCAACTTTTCAAGGTGGCAGCTAAGAGCAAAACAGCAGGGAGAGCTAACAGCAGCTCAAGCAGCTGACTTCTCTTCTTTTCTTACATTGAGATGCAAATCACCTGCCCCAGGGGAGGTACAGCACCCATTCTCACAATAATCAATTACAAATTCCAGAAGCTGCCCCATGACTGCATGAGGCTTTGGGCAGACACCTGTACACAAACCGTAACACTGGGTAAATATTGAATACTAATTTTATTGTCCAACGCAAAATGCATGAGTCTTTAAGGAAAAACTTACGACTTTGCATTTTAAGACGTCCTTAGGGCCTACAAGATAGCTCAGTGGACTAAGTGCCTGCTTACATAGGCTCAGGACAGGGGTTCAGTCTCTGGCACATGACTCACCAGCCCCACCACCAGGCACACTGAGCCAGCCACCAAGACCAGGTGTGGTGGCCCATGCTTGTAATCCCAGCCCTGGGGCAGCTGAAAATAGGAGAATCACTATGAGTCTGAGCTGCATAGTGAGACGTTGTACCAAACATATTTAAAAAATCAAAGATGTCTAATATACAACATATAAATTTAATATACATGATAACTATGGTATAAAGAATGGGGAATAATCACCCTATAAATTTGCAAATTTTTTGCCTTTTTTGTAATGTGACACAATGTTAATTCTTCAGGAAGTCAAGGGTTTGTAATGTAATTCCTATAGCAACCACTAGAGAAAAAAACACAGAGAGATAATAAACTTCTAAAAGAAAAAATGAAATGGAATTCCAAAAAACAAAAAAAAAAAATTCAAGTGTTCAAAAAGAAGGCAGGAGAAGCAGAACAGATGGTTGAAAACAGAAAGCACAAACTTAAATATTTTCAAGGTAGACTTAGGAGTGGTCAGATCCCCAGTCACATTAAATATTAGTGCAGCACACCTCCCGATGGCAGAACAGACTCTCTCAGGACAGACAACAGTGGTGCTGCCCGCCTGCCTCCCGCAGGAAGCCCTCCGACGTGCTCTGAAAGTAGGCGGCAAGCCAAAGATCGGTGCGCAGACCTCACGCATAGGAGGAGGCAAAATCAGGGAAAGCACACTTTCAGACAAAGCTAAAGAGAGACTTTTAATAACAAAAAATGCCAATACATCAAGAAGACAGAGCAATTATGAACATTTACGGACCTAAGTAACAGAGCTCTCAATAGATGAAGGAATAAACGGCAGATACCAGGAAAGTGAGACAACCTTAAATGGCCCTAAACAGAGTTTAATGGCCAAAAAGGCCCACTACGCTAACACATCAACAATGTGTAGAAAACCTGGACAACATTCTCAACTACATACTTGCTAACATTTAGAGCTAACAACTACAGGATACTATTTTTAATCACACATGCTAGATCAGATAAGGCACTGTGAAACAAATCCAACATAGTAACTTTGAAAATATGAAAGTCATGCATAATTGGTTCTTTAGTCATTAAAAATTAAATTGAAATATATAGATAGATAGATAGATAGATAGATAGAACTTTTTGATACTTGAAAATTGAGCACACGTACATAATAATTTATGGCCCAAAGAAGAAATTATAAAAGAAAAAAATTGCTTCACCTTAAATGAGGATGAAAATACAAAACCTCAGCGCCACGGGCAACAGTTAAAGCAGTTATTCAAAGGAAACGTGTGGTTACCTTGGAGCACAGGGGCAGCGCCAACGGCCCTGGACTCTGTCTTAAGCAAATGAGCAGGAGAGGAGAGTCAAAGTCAATAGACAGAAAGGACAGTAAGATGGGCGCTGGAAGAAATAAAGGACATGAAAATAAAAGAGAAACCGAGACAAATCTGGTTTCAAAATATCAAGAGAGATTGAGGACAAGTGGAAACAAGAGAGCTTCAAATTATGCATGCCAAAAACGCAACAGGGATTTTTTTTATAAACCTGACAACAAAACATGAAAGCAAAATTAAGAGGAATTTTATGCCAAGAAACTTGATAAATCACACAGAAAATTGCCACAAAATTAAATTTTAAAAACTAGCCCCACAAGTTGAAATAGGAAAATATGAATGATCTCATATCTATTAATGAAATTTTACTTGGTGATATGAACATGCACAGGAAAACACTGTCATCCAAAAATAAACCTTCAAGAACAGAGAACTTCACAGATCAAATCTATCAGGCATTTATAAAAGAAAAAAACACCCATCTCAGCATTTTCAGAAAACAGAAGGAAGAGGGATCACTATTTAATTTGTTTTATGAAAGCCACAATAATCTTAATCCCTAAACCCATCACAACATTGTAACAAATAAATCACCAAGCATATCCCTAGTCAACATGCAAAAGCCATAATAACATATTAGCAAATCACATCTCGCAGGACAGGAACTGCATCATGGTCCACTGTACCATTGTCCCAAGAGTATAGGCTGGTTTAACATTTGAAATGTCATCAATGAAATCTTCCATTTAAATAAAATAGAATTGTACAGGGCCGGGGAGATAGCTCAGGCGCACAAGTGCCTGCCTGGCAAGGGCAAGGTCCCAAGTTCGATCGCCGGATCTGCAAAAATAGATAGATAGATAGATAGATAGATAGATAGATAGATAGATAGATAGATAGCAAAGGTAAATGCTGAAAAAGTGGTTAACATTCAGTACTCATTTATAACAACTGTCAGCACCTGCGGAAAGAAGGGAGTGGTAATTTATCTAAAAAATATCCGCAGAGCACAACGTGTTGGGCAGTGACATACTGAAAAGCTTCTCTCTGATGTCATCAATGAGGGAGGGGCCTCACTCACGTGACCTGCGTTCACCATCGCCCTGGAGGCATGTGGAATGAATCGTCAGTTCTCAAGGTAGAAAGCAAACCTGCCATGGTTGTTTAACTAGAAAATCCTAAGCAATGTGCAGGACAACTACAGGAATAAATGGGCCAACTGCATGAGGCGGCAGCATACCTTCAAAGACCAGTATCTTCCATCGAAAATATCAGTAAATGTTTTGAAAATAAAATTTATAAGACAAATAAATAATAGCATCGAAACATAACATACTACAGATAAATGTAAGAAACCATGTTGCCAGCTTTAAAACTATAAAACACTGCTGAGAGAAACTAAAGAGAATGCGTGTAACTGGCAGCGTAAGCAGTGTCCAGAGGCTCAGCACCAACTGCACGGCAGCGCTCTCCAAGGTGGTCCACCAACCCAACTCATTGCACAATCCTGCCCCGCTTTGTGGAGAAATTGACAAGCTCGGGCCGGGGAGATCAGCTCAGTAGAGTAAGTGCTTGGCTGGCAAGGGCAGGGTCCTGAGTTCAACACCTGGTTCCACACAGACACAGAGACACACATACACACGCAATTGGCAAGCTGATCTTAGAAGTTACCTGGGAGTGCCAAGGTCCGAATCACTCTGACAACCACGAGGTTGCCTCAGACTCTCTTAAATTGGCAGCCGTGAGAACAGTGCAGTTCTGGCACAGGACTGCCTCCGGGCCAGCGGAACAGAAAAATGCCTGCCAAGCGACATGCGCACCTCAGTCCATCCACAGTAACACGGGATTTAGCGAAGAAAATGGTGGTGGTTCCTTTTACTTTTAACGAATCGTGTGGGATCAACTAGATGCCTGAGGAGCACAAAATATCACAGCTGCCATAAAAATTAAACCTAAACAGATCAAAAGTTAAGTCTAAAGTTTAAAGTGAAAAATTATACTTTGGAGAAAGCCCAGGAGAAACGGGAATAACTCTGGAGGAAAAGAGGGGGTGACATATTGTCTGTGAGGGGTGCAGGCATACGTTTTTTAGACTACATGTTAAAAGACTAAAGATAAGTATAAAACATTGAAATTAAATGTTAGTGTTATTAAAATATCTACTGATCAAAACCACCATGAAGAAAATAAGTAGTTGATCCCAAGACTACATAAATTCTTTGTAAAGCACGCCTGACAGAGGACCGATTCTCAGGTTAAAAAAGTCTTGCAAGCCAATGATAAGACAATCAACCAAACAAAACAGGAGGGTTCGAAGTCCCATTCAGTCCAGCTAGTCTCCTACTGGGTATTTTATCAGAAGAACTGAAAATATCATATCATAACAATATATGCGCACCCATGTTTGTAGCAGTGCAATTTGTCACAGCTAAATCTTAGAAACAGCAATTATACTAAGGAATGGATACAAAAGATATGGTATTTTTACACAATGGAGCATTACTTAGCTATAAAGAAGATAAATTCGGGGCTTTTATAAGTTAATGGATGCAACTAGAAACCATATTGAAGAAAAATAAATCAGACCCACATGTGTAAACATCCTATTGTTTCCCTAGTGTAAGAACCTGAAGGAATAAATAAAAACTCAAAGGTGTAACAGACACTGAAAGAGAATGAAACTGTTCAAACAGAAGGAAAAACTGGAATGAGGGAAACGACAAAAGAGAGAAAGAAAGAAAGAAAGAAAGAAAGAAAGAAAGAAAGAAAGAAAAAACAAATATACACAGGGTAGCTTGATTAACGGTACTACTGATTTCTAGTGGTCTATTGAAAGAGCAGTTAATACTTATGTTTTTTTCTCATCCTTTTCAATTTTGTCCATTTTTACAAGCTTATAAATCTTGCTAATTTGAATCTGAACAACTAATTTGAAGGCGACAATATGCAACATAACAATCATTGGGTGGGCAAGATAGCTAAGCAGAATGAACGCCTGCTTACGCAATCTCAGGGCCTGGGGCTCAATCCAGCCCCCCTCCCCTGCCCCCTCCGTGCACCCAGCTGGCCACTGAGGCCCGGTGAGGTGGTGCACACTTGTAATCCCAGCACTGGGGAGGCTGAGACAGGAGGATCACTACAAGTCCAAGCTGTATAGTGAGACCCTGCACCAAATACACGAACCAAGCAAACAAACCCCCAAGAACCGTTATTGAATTCCTATCCTCTTGCTTAATGAAATTCTGTATTGTTTCTGATATTTGTATTCTCTTTTAAAAAATAATAAAATAAAATAAAACTTAAAAACAAGCATGCTCGACTACATAATGTTAACTGTGGAATCTAGGTTATAGCTATGTGGTTGTTCAGAATAAAATTCCTTCCAGTTTATGTTTGAAAATGTTGCCAAAGTCCAGGGGGTATGGCAGCTGAGAAGTTCCTTCCCGAGCGGGTTCCCTGGACGCAGTGGTCCAGCAGGTGCCCATCCAGGCACTGGGAACGCACAGACATCAGGGCCAGTGCTTTAGTCATTTTCTGGTTTTACAGGAAACATTTGGGAAGCTTGGCGCCATCGCTTTCTTTCTGGAATATTGTCAACATTGCTCAAAGGCTCCTCGTGCCAGCGGGAGCGTGCCTGGTGGTGCCTCGGGTTGCCTTGGACGTCCATGTGGGCGGCTCGCTCTGGCCACGGCTCTTGTGGGGTTTTTCCCCTCCTTTTTCCGTTCACCAGGCAGACCTGGGCGTGCTGGCTCTGCCGCTCGTCGGCTTTCAGCCGCTTCACACGCTTCCCTTAAGACAAGTCGGTGGTTTTCTCCTTCTCTTTCCTGGCTTGTTCATCATAAAGCTGGGCCTGCTGCTTGCAGGTGAAGCTCTAGTTTGGCGTGTGCAGTCAGTGGGTGTTTGCAGCGATTCTGCACGGAACGCGCTCAGTATCAAAGAGCTGGGGCCGGTGTGCCTCCTAGCCCATGCTCTCCAGCCGCAGCACGGCTTCGCGAGTCTGTAACCTTCGTGAGAAGCACAGGGAAATCGGATGGTGAAGACAAAGACGAAGTCTTTCCAGGAAACACTGACATGTAGATTGGAAAGCTCAGAACACCCCAAATGTAGCTCCGGGGTTTTCTGCGATTGTTTTTCAGGAGCCTCCTGTGGAATTCAGTGCAGATGAGGTACCGAAGTCTGCCAGGTAGAGAGACACAGAGGGAATGGAGAGCCACGCACCTGCGCCCAGCGGAGCAGCAAAGTGCGCACTTTTGCAGTGCGTGGCTGCCTCGACCTCCCTGCTCCCTGCGCCTCTGCAGTGATGGTATCAGATCTCAATCGGGCTCAGTGTCTCAAAGACCTTGCCCTTCACCCCAAGAGCAAGCCAGGTGGACGTGGCTGGGAAGGATAAGTCCGGCTCTCGTGTAGGTTAAGCGGTGCCCGGGGGGAGAGGGAGCTCGCAGGGGAGAAAACAGGCGTGAAATCCGAACAGGTCCTCTGCACAGGGCCACTCAGGGTCTCTCTTTAGGGACCCTGAAAGATGATGCTTTGGTGAAGACTTTTGAGTGATGTCAGGAAGTAGATTTTGGGGGTGGGGGTGGGGGAAGAGGGCTGGACAACCTGAAGGGTGCATTCACAGGCAGGGTCCTATTGAGGGCCACTGGAAATCAGCCCCTAGGGACCCTCTGAAGGACAGTGCATGTCCGGCAGCTATCTGCTGAACTGCTTGCCCAAGATCTTCTGCCTCATCGGCTAAGGACGCCCAGAACATCTTTGGGTGCGGGACACAGGCTGCCATGCCAAGCTGCAGAGGCATTCCAGGGAGCCAGGCCAGGAGGGGAAGATGCCAGCATGCCTGAAGCGAGCCCTTTTCCGTGCTTTGTCTCACAGAGTAGTTTCCAGGCCGTGTGTGTGATACCTGGAAGTGGCAGATCTGTATTTAAATACTAACTCTGTTCATCTGCCAGTGGCTTATGCTTTTGGTTATAATTCTCTCATATGTAAATGGGGTTATAGTACCAGGGGGCACCAGGGCGGATGATGGTGATGAGCCAGTGTCTGCAGCCTCCCACAGCAGAAATCAGCAAGCGGGGTGGTAATTCCATTGCACGACACGTTATACACATCTGCTATACACGCTGCTAAATATGTATCATATTACACTATGCTATCTTATGTTACATTAGCATACTATATTAATAGCATGATCATATTTGAGGATCACTGTAGAGAGCTGGAATATCAGGGTAACTCATTTAGGCTCCTGTAACCAGGCAAGCCATATTTTCTCTCTGCTGCCAAAGATCAATGTATTCTCTTTGCATGAACATAATATGCAATGAGGGATTCTGCAAGCAGAGCCTGTAAATGCAGCCGGGGTGTCCCCGGGGAATTAAAGTGAGGGCTCACAGGGAAGAAGACGTGGGAGTGCTCATCGCCACGTGGGTGACTGCCTGCCTGGCTCTGATGATGGGTAATTAAATACGAGCGCCTAATTAAATATCCAGAGAAGGCCAAGGTTCCAACACTCTGTCTAATGCAAAAGTGAGGTGTTATGGTGCTGTGATTAAGAAAGATTGTATGCACATGGAACACGTGCATTTGTGCGTGCTCACATACACACACACACACACACACACACACACACACACACAGCAGAGAATACAAGCCCTGTTCATGAGTGACTTTGGTTCCTCTGGTCCTAACTGGTGTGGCAACTTTGTGCAGACTCCAGCACTAGGTTCCACCTGGACTCAAATTCCAGCTCCGCACTCTCTGTGAAAACCAGCCTGGGCCCCTAATCCTCTCTCAGCTTGGGCCTCTTGGTCTGTAACATGGGGGAGTCAGAGGAGCTCTCAGGGTTGACCTGAAGGCTTGATGAGCTGCACCTGCACCAGACACAAAGCAAGGGCGCAGAACATCTCGGCACAGCTGCCATTTGGATTGGGTCAGATCCTAGAAAGTGAAACTACGGTCCCACAGGCTACCCTATCTTGACATATGTGCATTCCAGTCTAATGCATATAAAAGAAACATTTTAGAAGCCATGGGAATGCTAAGAATCTTCCAGACCCGTCGTTCTGTAACTTTGCTCTGACCCAAGGGGCCTGGGCTGAGGTCTGTGATTCTGCACTTCTAAGAGCATGGTGACCCTGCTGGCACAGACCACGATTTGGGGAGACTAAAACCCTCCTTTGCCCAGGGGCACCCAGAACACCTGGGCTGAGTTGCCCAAGGCCACATGGTTCGGAGAAGATGTGTGTGGGGAGCCCAAGTGGCTGGTGGTTCCACAGATGCCGAGCACGAGCATCCTAGCTCCTGCAGGCAACTTGCCAGATGGCTGCAGGCAGACAGGAGTTTCCACTGGTTCTGAGTTGCAAGCAGGGCTCCTCCTGAGAGCTGTCCCACAGTCTCAAGCGCTGGGTCCCACTGTGGGTGAGTACAGGACACATGCATGCTTGATTTCTAGCGCAGCATATAAGCACATCAGTTTAGTTACTGTCAGTGGACTGGTCCAAGTATTGGGACACTTTTAAATATCTTTAGGGCACTGGGCTATGAGTCTTGTTTTTCAACCGTAGGCTGTGTTCTGTGAACTACAACTATGACTCAATCAAGCATCCTGGTGAAAGCAACCACCTGAACTATGCGATGAATAGGGAGTACAGGCAGATTTGCAAACACTAAAGATGATGTAGATATAAATTAATATTTTTAAGTTCACTATATAGTGAAGCAATCATATTTATACATATTGGGTTAAGTTGTTGAATTAATTTTATAAATATTTTTGAGAGTTTTTTTTTTTTTTTTTTTTGTCTTTTTGAGGATCTCACTATGCACTTCAGGCTGGCCTTGAGCTCATTTTTGTAGCCTAGGCTAGTCTCGAACTCATATCAATCCTCCTGCCTCAGCTTTGCAAGTGCTGTGATTATAGGCATGCACCACCACGCCCGGCCTTTATGAGTTTTTAAATGCTAACACAATGAAACTTTCAATTGCATATGTGACTTAAATTGTATTTTTATTG
>PVKN010041117.1:0-10606 GCA_004027915.1 Capromys pilorides
AAAAAAAATGGATTTACAGGATGCTGTAAAGTAGTAGTTCAAACCATGCAACAAGCTCACAATCCCAGTGTCAGGCAACAATGAGCATGCGTTTTGCTCACACATATGCAAGGCAGCTGGGTTTTGCCTGCCCTTAGGTGGTTTCCACTCAGCATCCTGGTTGGACATGCTGGATCCAGCCATGTCCCATTCCCACCTACTTTATCTGTCTTGGAGCTGAGGGCCAGCCAGGGCATGTTGTCATGGAAATGGCAAAAACAGAAACACCTTAGGCCTCTCAGGATCTAAGTTTGGACCGAGCAAACTCTCACTTCCAAAAGCAAGCCATATGCTCAGACCCCAACTGAAGAGGCTGGGAAGCATATTTCACCTATAGAAGGAATAACTGCAAAGTCACATGGTAGCAGGCCAGCAAACAGGAAAGGATGAAGAAATGGGCTGATAATTCCATCAGCCACTTATGATCAGAGAACATCATCTATTTTCGGGTGCCAAGAGATCCTTGTCTAAGGAAATGATATTTGGGATAAAAAGCGGGGGTGAGAGGAAGCAAGTGTTAACCAAGTAGCGTGGGAGGAAAAACACTCTTTAACAGATGCGTAGCACCTGCCACTGTCCTTATGCACGGGGAGGAGGGAGCACCACAGAAGCAGCAAGGATGATGTCTCAGGGTGCACGCGAGGAAGCTGGAGAGCCGCTAGGCGCTTCAGGGGTAGGCATCTGCAGGCTATGCCAAGGATTTTTGGTCTTTGTCAGCATCAGGAAATCACAGAGATTGAATGTGAAAAATATTTTGGCTCCAAATAACAGAAACACCAACTCAGACTGACTTAGACAATAGAACATGTAGTATATTATGTTACTAGAACAAAAGTGGCGCCATTCCTGGGAGGTAATTCCTTGACTTCAAACACGCCAAGGAAAATTCAACTCTCCAACTGCACATTACCCCCTGCAGTAGATTTGCGCTGTCTTCCCATTGATTTCCTTAGCTTTGGGATGGGTACCAAGGTCCTACATGCAACAGGAGAAATAACTGTGGTCAGGGAAGGACATGACAGTCTTGTCTCCCTCCTTTTAAAGATCAAGGCAAACTTTCCCTAAACCTCTAGGAGAAGCCACATGACTTTGGTCAAAACTGGATTATGAGTCTGCGCTTGAGGTATTGCCAGACAAGGGGAATGGTATTGTCATGATGGGCTTGGGCCAGCCAGATCTGTCAGCTAGAGAAGCTGTGTAACGAAGACATGGCTACAAGGAAGAGTGGTTTTGCTGAGTAAAAGTAGGACGCTTCATAGCAAAGGGAAAATAGTTCCTGGAGATTAAAGCAAAGCCCATGGCTAAGTGCAAAATGAAATGCAGAGAAATATACTCCACCCTCAGTGGGAGGGACTGTAGAACTGTATAACAAAGAGTATGCATACAGGAAGGGGTGAAAATTTAGAATCATTAATTCAATCTACCACTACCTTCCTAAACGTTATTAACCAGATAGAGGACAGACAGACAGACAGACAGACAGACAGACAGACAGACAGAGAACCAAATAGATGAAATTACCTCATTCCGTGGCATTGAACAGAACATACTGGAAAATGGTATCCCACTTCTCACCTAGAATATAATTGCATGCTGCTTTGTCTGTTCTTATTGAATTAGATTTCCTTTGCCATCATAGCCAATTACCATAAACTAAACTTCTTTAAGATCATTCGTGCCTAGAGGCTGTGCACCTCCCCTCCACCCCCCTCCCCAGTCCTTGGCCTGTGCCTGTCTTCTTCCTTCACATTCACAGCTAGACGAGGCTCCTCCCATTTTTAGTTCCACCTACATTTCTGGTCTTTATGTCTCTCTAACCAACTCTGTTTCTAAGGGCTGGTGGTATAGCTCAGTGGACTAATCCCTTGCTTAGGGAAGCGCAGGGGCCAGGATTCGGTTCCTGGACCCACTGGCCCTGCTCTCGAGCGCGCTGAGCTGGCGATGGAGTCTGGGCACGGTGGTGTGCATCTGTAATCCCAGCACTTGGGAGTCAGGAAGCAGTAGGATCACCATGAGTCTGAACGATGTAGTAAGACCCTGTACAAAAAAAAAAAGCCAACTCTGTTTCTAGTTTTTCAGTTTTCAAGAAAAAGTCTTGCCATGTTTGAGGCCAGTTCACTGTGTATGTAGCCCAGGTTGGCCTTGAACTCATGCCAATCCTCCTGCCTCAGCCTCTGGAGTACTGGCATTACAAGCGTGCACCACCGTACCTAGCATCCTAACCAACCTTGTACCTTCTTCTAATGTGAAGAGTCCCTGTGATGACACAGGGTGCACAGGAATGATACAAAATAAATAATCTCCTCACTTTAGAATCTGTTGCTTAAACTTAATTAGACTAGGATGGGTATGTCTTTGAGAGTATTAATCTACTTCTTCCAATTCCTAGTCACTAGCTATTGCATGAGTTTTCAGCTCTGTGGGTTTCTCTGAGTGTGTTCAGAGAGACATTAGAGATTGAGTGTAAAGGTCCCTATGTTCTCTACCTACATAACAGGTCATACTCAATAGGAGTTTAGAAGGAAAATGGACCTGTTGTATGGAAATACATATGAGTGATGTGTTCCCAACACATGGATAAACCCTGATGCCTCACATAAACTCTAGTGGATACCCTACCTGATGGCTGTACCAACACCAGCCAAAAAGACATCTATGGTAGGAGTCACCACTGCATAAAGGAGAAACACGAGCATGTGTACATTTTCTTTTCTTCCTCTGTCTGTCCTTAAAACACATTTTGGCAGAGACCAAGGGGAAAAATACAATACCTTAATGAAAAGGACTCAACTGGAGCCCAAGAAGTCTTCTAATGCCGTCTACAGAGATTTATAATTTCTGGAGAGGATGAAAAGGACTCTGGACAGATGTTGGGATAAGACCGCATATTCATTTGCGCTGAGTGAGCTCCTGCTGGGCTTCCTGGGGCTCCAAACAGGTAACTTGGCTGGTTCTGAGTTCACTGCATCTCCTTGGGGTCTCGGGTGGGTCACTGTGTCCAAGGGTTCTCTGGGTCCCTCTCTTTCACCTCGATGTCTAAATCTGCTAGGAGAAAGTTGAGAACCGGTAGCACAGAGCAAGGGACAGGGAGTCAGAAATGCAAAGAAGGACAGAGGGGCCTCAGCAAGAGGCCTGCAGGAAGACTGACCTTGTGAGCTGAGGAGGGAAAGAAAAGGCCTTGTCAGCTCAGGGCCACTAAGTGGCCCTCAATCCACTCATTCACAGTCTGTTAAAATCCCATTCCCTGGTGCAGAGAAGTCTCTTCAGAGCGCATAATCTTGCAGTAATTCTACTTGGAGCACTTCTAAGAAAAATAAGGAGAAGTCACTGAACCAAAAGATGAAAGACTTTGTGCCCTGCCAGCCCAGGGTCCCCGTGTGATCGTGGACAGTCAGTGTTGCTGCTCAGAGCTGAAGTTTCCTCAGCCCTTTTCTGATCAGGGATTGAACCAGGTGAGGGATTCTCAACTTGTGAATCATAACCCCAGAATTCGTAAGACTGGTAAAATTTGCATAAGGAAAAATCTTTATTTTTACTGACATCCAAATGACAAATGCTAGCAGTCTCTGTCCCCTTGTCACCAACAGAAATTAAAAATGTTTTTTGAGTCACACAGGGATTTTTGTTAATATCTTAGATCAGTTATTCTTATTACTTCTACTCCAGCTCTAGAACTTGGAGCTATATCTTGTTTTTAATGTGCTAATGAAGAAGCACATATGCCGCTATGTTACATATGTATTTTTGCTATTATGTTAATAAACGTATTCTAATTAGTTTGCTTAGTAGTGTAATGACTTTTATTCTGTGCATTTCATGATAATTTTTGGCACAAACATTCATAGAGTTTTTAAAATCCTGTACTAGACATTCTCTAATATCCTTTGGATTCTGTGAGTAGCTGGGTATGAAAGTTAGCTGAGGTATCCCATGAGGTAGGCAGCAAAGAAGTTGGAAGAGGTTGGTAATAGGACCAATTCTCAGTGCAGCACAAAGGAGAAACAGAACTAGCATTCAGGCCTCTACCTGACCTGCAGACTGAGGCCAAACTTGCACTGGTGGGGAAGTCCCGCCAGCCACCAGCTGCCCCCACCACTGTTCGTAAGCATCTACCTGCACCTTCCTGCTGCTGTGGTAGATGATTTGCCTAAACTCAGGCCAACTTCTTCAACTGTGCACCAACTCCCACATCATCTCACTACACACACAAAAGAATCCCTCTGGAAATTGTTCTTTCCCTTTTATCATCAACTTTTCCCTCACTAACGACTCCTCCCATTGACGCACAAATATAGTATTCTTTCTCTTACATAAAAATTAGTTCTCTTGCTGCATAATAAATTATCCCCCAAACCAGAAGTTTGAATCAACAATCACCTGTTATTTCACATAGCTTATGAAGGACAGAAAGTGGTTTATCTGGATGGTTCTAACTCAGCTTCTCTGGTGAAGTTACAGGCAGGCTGCCAGCCAGGGCCTTAAGATTCAACAGGAATGGAGGACTGGCTTCCAAGCTCTCCCACCCACCTAGTATTGGAAGGCCGGTTTCTTATTGCTGTTGGCTGGAGCTTCAGTTCCTCATTATGTGGGTGTCTTCATTCCCAACAACATGCTTCTGACACAGTGAGAGATATAAGAGAGAGGGAAAGTAAGGGAGAATTCCAAGAATCCCGAGCCTTACCTCAGACGTGGCATGGCAACCCTTCTGCCATATTGGTCACATACATCAACCTAGGCTTAAGAGGGATTATGCACAGGCATGAATCATGGAAGTGGGGATCATTGGGTGCCAACTCAGTGGCTGCCTGACCCAGTTCCCTTCCTCCCCCCCCACACATCTTTCTCTGTATTTCTCTGTTCCCTACAAAAAAACTCATCAGAAAACAAGGTTTTCTGTCATGTTCTATGATTTTATTTCTTCCATACTCATTTGAGCCCTTAAAATCAGGCATTTGTCTCCACCACTGCATTCTCACCACGGTCACCAATGACTTCCACATTGTCAGATCCATTGTTCAATTCTCAGTCACCACCTTACATGCCTCGTTTCTAGCACAAAACACAACTGATAGCACCTTCTGCCTGTGGCCTCCAAGATGAAACACCTTCACTACATTTTTCCTGCCTCACTGACTATTTGTTAGATATGTCATAAATATATAAAGCAAGTGGAATACTCAATAGTTACAGACAAAACTAAACAAATGTTAAAATAGGATAACTGCTAATTTCAGAAGGGTGTGCATGTGTGTGTGTGTGTGTGTATGTGTGTGTGTGTGTGTGTGTGAAACCCAGAGCCCCATACACATGTGCTAAGCAACCTCTCTACCTCTGAGTTAAACTCCCTGCCCCAGAGAAAATTTTAAATTGCACAAGAAAAAAACATTAATAGAATTCATTATTTAGTTCAACAGTGAATAAGCCAAATAATTACTGAACACTTACTTCCAATTTAGGCCTAAATATGTATTTTTTTTTTCTTTTTTGTTACAGTACCGAGCATTGAACTCAGGACCTTGCACTTGCCAGGCAGGTGCGTGTGCCACTGAGCTATCTCCCCAGCCCAGCCTAACTATACTGAGAAGCTCCAAAAAGGAAATTGACAGGAAAAGTTGTGAAACGTAGTAATGTCTTCAAATGTTAACAGGAACGCACACATTATTTAGAAAAAGTGAAAGTTGTGACCAAAAGAAAGAGCTAAAAGGGTTGAAAATGCTCAGCCTCAGCTATGTACTAGATAAACTGCACAAATCATTGTAGGAAAAAGTAGGTAGAAATCAAGTAGTAGAAGACAGCAGTGAGATAACACATTGCTGAAAAAGTGTGGAGTCCAGCTTCAGAAAAAGAAGTTTTATCCCTGAAGTTGAGTGCCAATTCTAAAAAAAAGGTGATAGAGAGACTATGTGAAAGGTGATTTCAGTTCCAACAGTCTAAAAAGACAGAAACTGAAGTCTGATCTTGAGTGAGCCCTAAGCTTTTGTTAGAGCCCCCAAGGGCTATGCGGTGACAGTAACACTGAACTAGAAGTAGACAACCCCTCCTCACAGCCTGGGACTGGCTACCGACCTTCTCAAGTCCAATAATGAGCTCATGTGATCAGACAGGAAGTAGTAGTTTCCTGGCAAAGGAAGCTGTCTTAGTTACTCTTCTCTCATTGCTGGGACAAATACCCAACACCCAAAATGAAGAAAGGAAAGGTTAATTCGGCTCACGGTTATTGGAGGCTTCAGTCCATATTCCTATGGCTCCAAGGTTGAGTGGAACAGGGAAGAGAGCATTCAGTTCATAGTGGCAGGACAGCAACAAATGGCAACAGAGGCAACAGAGAGAGTGTGTTTTTCTGTCTCTCTTATAATACATTCAGGCTATTGCCCCAGGCTAGGAAAGCTATACTAAAACACATAATCCCAGTGGATGATAAGTTAGTCTCAAACTGTGGAAGTCCCTGTACCACGACTGCATGAGGTTTTGGGGGGACAACTAGACACAAACCATAACAGAAGCATTGCCAATGCATTTGTGATAAATTTTTAAATCACCACAGTTGCCTACTTGGTCAGTTCCCCCAAGTTCTCACCTCATCTCCAACCTGATAGTTCTTCCAATTCTATGATCAGAAGGAAGCTGAAAAGAGGGAAAACCAGGAAGGGGACATCAAAGTGGGCAGAGCAGTTTCTCTTTGGCCTGGACCAGAGCTGGTCCCAGCTTCCAGCCCCAGATTTCCAAAGCGTTTAGAGACCTGTCTCAGACCCAAGAGGAGAGGACCTGTTTGCAACAGCCCTCCATCCTGGCTGAGCAACAAGAACTACATCTGTGGAACTTAGGAAGAAAATGGGCATGTTGGAAAGCTACAAGGGTGTTCACAAAATCAAAGAAAAAGATGCAGACTCAGGCTCAGAAAACTGTTATTTCTGCATAGTGAAAACAGTGACTTTAGTGTTCTCTTGTCGGTATTTTCAATATGGAAATCGGGTATGTGTAACAAAAAAAGGCATGATGAAGAGGTTTTTAAAGGACTATCAAATCATAAAGTTAAAATAGGAACTCTAATTATATGGTGCTTTCAAGAGACAAGGCTAAAACAAAATGATATTGAAAAATTAAAAATAAATATTAAAAAAGATGAGCTGCAATTTATCAACTAAACACAAAAAAAGAGCAAGGATAACAAAATTCATTTCAGATGACACAGAACCCAAGGCATTAAGTAGAACAAAGAGATTCATTTTACTTTGAAGAAAAGTATAATCCCAGTGAAGATATAACGGATCTAGCAGATGGCCCCAGTGGCCATTAAACATGTTTTATCTCTGCTCTGGTGAGAGGCATCAGAGAGCCACTGAGGCCCCTTTGAAAGGATTACTCATCACGGAGCTGCAGAAGGTGATGGAATAGAACAAAAGCATTAGTAGATCTCTGAGTACTTTTAAAATGCAGACTCAAGTTAAATACATCAGAAAATTAGGCCTCTGAAAAGTGGAACCGAAAAAGGAGAGTCATTGTGCTGGGGACCTCCCACTCTCACATTCTGATGGCCCAGAAATGGAAAGAACCAGAAGCACCATCCCAATAACCCCTGCCAGGGTGACTGTATCCCCCAAACATTCATGTGTTGGGAATTAATTTGCAAATTCATATGTCAATGGTGTTTTGAGGTAGAGCCTCTGGGAAGTAATTAAGATTAGATGAGACCACAGGAGTGGGGCCTCTGTGATGGTATTAGTGGCTTTACAGGAAGGGAAAGAGAGACCTGAACTAGCACAGATGCTCCATTTGGCCATGTGACACCTTCTGCCATGTTACAATGTAGCAAGAAGAACCTCCTCAAATGACAACAGATGTCTCCTCCTGGTCAGGATTTCCCAGCTCTGGAACATGGAGTGCATTAACTTCTACTCTTTGTACATTAACCAGACTGTAGTATTCATTTATAGTGACAGAAAAGAGCCAAAAACAATCCCAGTCAGAAGTACCTACAAATGTCCTGAGGGAGTATCCAACTATGAACCCAAAATGGCACTAAGGAGTTGGGATTTGGGAAAAATGTATCCATCTATATCTGTGTGCTCAAGAATTTCTAGACTTCTATACAGTTGTGCTGCTCCCCTGACCCCTGCTTAGGCCAGATAAGGACAGGAAATGCAGGAACCATCACACAAGTCAATGCATGACAATGTTTGTTTGTTTGTTTGTTATCCAGGCATTATAAACATGACCAACAGCTCCAACTGCTCCATCTCTAGTGGACTGTACACAAAGACAAAAAAAAAGCTCAGGCTTCTGGTGCTCAGAGGGACCAGGAGAGAAAGATGGGCTCTTAGGTCACATAAGTTAGAGGCTCAACCTAGGGCCCATGGGTAGGATTCAGTGGATTTATCAACCTGTGTGAAAAACAATCTTTTTTGTTGCTGTCTAACTGCAGTTGAGCATCTCCTTCATCTGTGCAGGCAGGCAACAAGCCACAAGAGTGATAGCAGAATCTGTGACTTTGTCACTAGAGAAATCCCACATAGCTCCCACATGACAGCTGGGGCAGCTGCCTCAAAATGTCATCTACATTCAGCTGGTACTTGAGAATTGCAGTTGCATGGCTGTTAGGTCTGGTTATTTAACACGTTAATAAAGATGTATGTGCATTACTGTGCTGCCAATTTGGCTCTTGTAAAAGTGTTTTGATGACTGTATTTCATTATAATTGGCTTCTTTTGTACTTCTAAATACTTTGTTCTTTAAAGGTAAAATTTCCATAGAGGCTCTGCAAACTTCATGAGCAAAAGGGTGCGTGACACAAAGGGACATGAAGACCCAAGGTGCTCCGAGGCCTTGCTCCACCACTGCCCACGGCTGAGCAATGACAACATGCCCAGCACTACCAGTCCCTCCCCAGGAGGAACAATGGGACTGCCATGCAACTGTGGCTTTGTGGAATTTGGCCAGTCTTTCTTCCTCGGGTTTTGGCTTTCTCCCTCTCCTTCCCAGGACCCCACTCCATGCATGTCATGTATTCTTTCAATTTAACCCATTCTGGGAAAGTCTAATATACAAACGTCCACACTTGAATCTATGCTTGCATTTTCATACACAAATATAAATTTAACTATATACACATACTCATATATTTACATATATACACATACATGTTTATATGTCTGGGGATTGACCTTTTCCTACAAATACACAAAGCATCAGGGGTTGACCAGATAGCTCAGTGGACTAAAGTGCCTGCTTAGGCAGATGCAAGCACTGGAGTTCATTCGATTCCTGAGGTGCCTATGCCAGCCCTGCCCCAGGGCATGCTGAGACAGCAATTGAAACTGGGCATGGTTTCACATGCCTGTAGTCCCAGCACCTAGGAGGCTGAAAACGCGAGGATCACTATGAGTCCAATCTGTGTGGTGAGATCCTGTAGACCCTGTCACAAATATATATATTTTTTAAAATGCATGAAGCACCATAAACAAATGGAGAAAAGAAGGATTTTCTGAGCTAGTACAGTATTTCTAATTATATATTTTGAAAATTCAGGACCATAGCTCATGCATCTTTGTGTCATGCCTTCTCTTTAATATACTATTATATTTTTCTATCTTACTAAATACTATTTAAAATTATTCCTGATGACTGTACATATGACACAGAAGTATGCAACAAAACAAACTTAGTCATACCCCACTAGACATTAACATTTTCTGAATATTGCTTATGATAAAAATGCTATAACAAAGTTTATTATACATAAAACCCTTTTTATTGTAATGTGAGGTACTGAAAGCTGGGCATCATCCAGGCTAGACAAGCCTGACACCCCTGAGCCTCATCTCCAGCCCTCTGGATCTTACTTGTTTGAGACAGGCTCTCACAGTTGCCCAGCCTGGGCCTCTGCCTCCCAAGTAGCTTGCGTGATGGGCATGTGCCACCACACCCTCACTGTGAAAAATTTTTACTTAAGATTTTGCGATAGATTCTTGGAAATTGAAGTAAAAGATGACAGAGTCTGGCTGCACATGACCCACTGCTTGTTAGGAAGCTGCACCAATTTGGGCCCCCAGCATGGAGCAAAGGGTCGTTCCCTCCCTTCTCCCCCAAACCTCATCAGTAACAAAAGAAAGAAAGGCTTTGCTGTGACTAGTGAACTTATCTGTGCTTTTGCACTGTGAGCACTGGTCGTTCTCTCTTGCATGTTCCTGTACTCTGCACTGTTTTGTCCTTCATGGGAGCCAGTAGAGCAATTGTAGAGAACGTACAAATCTGGGTATGACAGTGATGCTCAGAGTTGACACTGGTGAGACTCAGTTCAGACCTACAAAAATATCCATTTCAGAGCTCAACCCAGTTTCACTGGGCTCAAGCACCACCTCAGTTCATAACAGGTGCTATTAATGTCTTCTTTCACTGGAAGAGGAAGTCGAAGCACAGAAAGGCTACATGATTTACCAGTGTTTACATAACTGTGAATGGCACCCAGGATTTGAACCTAGGCAGTTAGATTCCCTGACAGTTCATATTCTACGCATATAATAACATATGAACACTCCAGTGTGTTTTGCAAAAGGAAATCTTTCTATTT